>SKCR01010879.1:0-137143 GCA_019454045.1 Zanthoxylum bungeanum | reverse complement strand
TCTTCTTCTGGTGCGATGATCAAGCTGACAGCAACCAATTACTCCATCTGGAGGCCTTGGATGATATATTATTTATACTGCAAAGATTTGTTTGATATAATCGAGGTGAAAGGAATGAGACGAGATTTTGTCAAAGAGACTGACTAGAATAAACTCAATAACAGAACTCTCGGTCAGATTAGACTGTGGATTGGTCGGCAACAATGTCTTCCACCATGCAACACATGATATAGATACTTACAAAATATGGATGAAGATGGAAGGCATGTATCAGACCAAGACTTCTAGGAAAAAAGCTTGTTAATGAGGCATTTGGTGAATTTGAACCTACGGAGTGGGACTTCCATTGCAGAACACACCAATGAGTTCCAGAGCCTGGTGAATCAACTGTCTGCAGTAGACATGCAGCTGTGAGATGAAGTACAAGCTCTCATACTACTCAGTTCTCTTTCTGATAGTTGGGATACATTGATGGTTACTTTCAGTAATTCAGGTCCAAGAGGAAAACATATCATGCCCATGGTAAAAGATGTCATGTCGAATGAAAAGTCCAGGAGAAAAGATGTAGGCTCAGAACAGATAGAAGCCTTCGTCACAAAGACTCGAGGAAGAAAAAGAGGGAGAGGCAGAAGCAAAACCAGAGGTAAACCCTCAGATGGAAGGATGTCTACCTATAAGTGCTACTATTGTGGCATAAAATACCACTTAAAGAAGAATTACTAAAATCTACAACGAGAGTAGGACCAAAGCAATCACCAGTCGAAGAATAATGAATGAGAGACACTAGTAGTTATCTAATGAGATGTAACCATATGTTCCATGCAGGAAAAGACATGTCTTCACACCACAACTCAAGATATTGAGTGAGTGGTAGATACCGCAACATCATATCACGTCACTCCTCACAGAGATTTCTTCACAACATACAAAGTATGAGACTTTGGTTCAGTGAAGATGAAAAATATCAGTTCCTCTAGGATAGTAGGAATTGGTGATATTCAATTGCAAATAAATTTCGGGTGTACATTAACCTTGAACGATGTCTTGCATATTTCAGAACTTTAGCTGAATATACTCTCAGGGATAGCCCTTGAAAAATAAAGTTATGACAGTCACTTTAGAAATTACACATGTAAAATGAAAAAAAGGTGTCATGGTTGTCGCCCGAGGACATGTTTGTGACACACTATACAAGACTCATGTGAAGCTTTGTATAGACAGCCTCAATGTAGCTGAAAAAAGGTTTCTTAAAATCTGTGGAACCAAAGACTCAGTCACATGAGTGAGAGAGGGTTGTCTACCCTAACCAAGAAGGAGACTCTAATGTTTGTGGTCCATTGAAAGTTGATTCACTGGGCGGTAACAAGTATTTTCCGACTTCCATTGATGATGCTTCTCGGAAAGTATGAGTGTATTTCTTAAAGATAAAGGGTCAGGTTCTAGATCAGTTCAAGTTGTTCCACGCCATGGTCGAACGTGAAACATGGAAGAAACTGAAGTGCCTCCGCACAGAAAATGGAGGTAAGTACATTTTCAGGGAGTTTGATGCCTACTGTAGGAGATATAGTATTCGACATGAGATAATTTTTCCACGCACCCTACATAATAATTGTGTAGCTGAAAGAATGAACCGCACTATTATAGAGAAATTCAGAAGCATGATCAGTATGGCTAAGCTGCCAAAGCTATTCTGGGGAGAGGTTGTTCGTACCACCTGCCATCTGATCAACAGATCACCATCTGTACCATTGCATTTTGAAATTTCAGAGAAAGTGTGGTATGGTAAGAATCATTTATACTCCCACCTTAAAGTATTTGGTTGTTTAGCCGTTGCACATGTATCCAAAGAGCTCATGCAGAAACTTGATACAAGGACTACTCCATATATATTCTTAGGCTATTGAGATAAAGAATTTGGATATATACTATGGGATCTGAGGGAAAAGATGGTTATCAGAATCCGGGATGTAGAGTTTCTTGAAGACCAGTCAATTGAAGATATTGAAAAGCCCAAGATTTCTTCCAATTTTAGTGGCGACAAAAATCCAGACCATGCACCAGCACAATTAGCCACATATAGGGTGCACGATGAAATTTCAGAAGCAGAACTAGAGGAGGCATAAGAGGATGCTGAGCAGGGGGAGACATAGCTCGTTCCATCGGAAGCTACAAAAGAGAGTGTTGAGCAAGGGGAACCGCAACCCGCTCTACTAGAAGTTACAAGATCATCCACAGATTTGGATGATGGCAGACCTCATGAAACCAGTGGACGTCAGACAAAAGGATCTGAGCGAAGCAAGATTCCATCAACCATATATACGAGATCTGAATACATTTTGCTTACTGATGAGGGGGAGCCAAAGAGTATCCCACAAGATAAAAAGGCATTGAGGAACAAATGGATGAAGAAAACTGGCAGCAGAAGAGTATTATGTAGAGACACAGTGAAGTGTGTTGTGCAGAGACACAACCAACATGTCAACAAAGGTGGTTACACGGGACAAGCTATCGTTGTGCAGAGACATAGCCGGAATAACTATAAGATGAAAACCATTTCGGATGCAGTTGGAGGGGGAGAATTGATATGAATCCAACATGCGTAATTAATATTTGATACAACCACCATTAGTGAATTAATGGTTTTGGTGTAACCACCCCTAACCATTCAATTAGTGGACAATTATGGCAACCACTTTACTAAATGTGTTGAGTTATAAGGCAAGTCATTGCCTATAAATTGAGCTCTCATTTGAGAGTTCAAGCATCCCCAACAAGAAGCTCCAAGTAAGAGAGTTTAGAGTTTAAGCTCCAAGTAAGAGAGCTTAGAGTTTAAGCTCCAAGTAACAGAGGTTAGAGAATGAAGTGTGAGGTTTTTTGTAACAAAGTTGGTAATTTTCGTAAATTCTATTCAATTAGTAATAGAGAGAAGTGTTTTTTCATAAACACTTTTCAGTGGTTAGAGAATCACAACAGCTAAGCTAGCAACAAAATTTTCTTTTCCTAAGATCTCCATAACCATCGTGTGTAGAAGAGGGAAAGAAGAAAAGTTTTTGTTTTTTTCTCTTTTTTTTTTCTCTCATTGAGCTTGTGAGAATGAGAAAAAATGGAGAAGATTCATGATTCAAAAACGTGGGTAACTCATATTAGATTTTTATCAATAATATATTAATATCCAATTTGACATATGTTAAAAATGTTGTGAAAATTCGTAACTGAACTGTGCACTTACGATAATGTGTGATTTTGACTTATTTATGCTCAAAATTTGAAAAAATATTTAATATGAAAGTTGTAAATGTATGTCTAAACTTTCTGGCCATATAATGATCACTGATAACGGATATCTATAGCCCAAGTTATGACTAAAATACTAAAGGTTATTTAAAGCGATTCGACTAAAAAAATATCGAAACTGAAAATTCTTCCCAAACCTCCGGACGGGATTTCTAGATTATCTAATCCTCTAATACATGGTTATATATGATGACATATCATGCATGAGAAATGTAATGTACGGGTGTTACAAAGACTATCCTTGTATAAAATGGAAAAAAAAAACAATTCAAAATAAAAATATATATATATATTTTTCCCCCTCTCTTCTGCAACTTCGAAATATTAACCACTGTCAGATAAATGTGATCATCACTATAAAGACATTACCCAATAAATGATTAGTCTAAAATTTTCCAACTACGAAACATTACCCACTGTGAGATAAATGTGATCATCACTATAAGGACATTACCCAATAAATAAGGGGGATCATTACCCAATGTGAGGCGACGTGAACAGTCTTGAGGCGATCTCAATCCAAATTCGAAAAAAATAAAAAATAAAAGCATAATTTTTTTTATAGAGTATGAATTAATTTGTTATAGTCCATACCAAAATTGATCAAATAATCTTGGAACGAGTGGTTTGGCAGGGAAATTTCCAATGATTTCAAAAAAAAAAAAAATTGATCAAACAATAATAAATTAATAATTTATAAATTGAATAAAGAAAAAGTTTGGAGCAAGAGTCATGCATACACACACACACATATATATATATATATAATAGTAATAATTATTATTGTTGTTTTACAATACAGTTAGATTTTTAAGTAAAAATTAGCTTGCTACAAAATACAATAATAGTAATTATTAATAATTGTTAAATAAATTTTAAAAACAATAAAACAATTTGAATTCAGTCACACTTTACAATAAAGGACTGTAAAGTTGTCCACCACTTATTTATAAGATAATAATTGTTTAATTAAAAAATAAATAAAGAAAATGAAATAGCGACTTGCATTGTATTTTTTTTCATATTTATTTTTCTGAACCATCCAGCACCAATTAATCATCAAGCAACAAGTTTCGGCAAGATGGAGTTGATGAAGACAGAAATTTCGGCATTACCTTGATGAAGGGAAGTTTGCTGGAATTTATGATTGAGAGGAATTGAAGATGGAGTCGATGATGGAGAAGAATTGAAAAAGGATTGATGATTTAGGGTTAGGGGTTATGTTTTGAAAGTAATAAAAAGAATAAAAGGGAGGTTGAAACCCCCCCACACATATATAAAGACCTAATCAGATCACTAAATCGTGGCAATGTTCTAAATCGCGCCGCCTAGGCGGTAAGCCGCCGCGCCTGTCCCCAAATCGTTGGGGCTAGGCACTCGTCGGAATAGGCGGCGTTTTCCGTCCATTCTGATAAATTTTCGCTGGCAAATTCATGACCAGCGGTCAATCGCCGTTTACCGACGCTGAATTCGAAATTAATTATTTTTTCTGGCCGAATTTCACACCCCAATCCTAACACTAACCTTGATTTTATAAAATTAACTGTCTAACTCATCAATTTGAAAAAATCTCAAATTCAAGCATAAACCCTAATTTCAAAAAACTCTAATTTTTCAATTTTTGTTAGTTTCTCATCAAACTGACCATTTATAAATATTACCCATCACTCAAACAATATTTCTCTAAGATTAATTTCTCCAAATCATACCAACTCTTAAACCTAATTATAGAAATTCTTAATTTCTGATTAACCGCCTAGGCCCCTGCCTAAGCCTTGACTAGGCGCTGGGTCGCCGCCCGACTAGCGCGTTTTAGAACACTCGGACTGCCTCGGTTTGAATCGAGGCAGCCCGCCTTTGCCAATTCGGGCTTGAGACAGCTGAGGCGTACTTCTAGCCGAGCTGAAGTTCTAATTTTGAAACATTGCTCATCACCAAAAATGACTACAATCAATATTCTATCTGATGTCTGGGATTTTACGGATTGTAAAATGCAATATAATGCACATAGTATTTACTAACATCACCTGTTAATGGGCTACAATTGTATCCCCACACAAACGCCATTAATGTAGAAGGGTTTCACACATGAGAGGTACACAAGAAGGTGGTGGTTTAAATGCCATCTCTATGGAGACTCAAATATACCACATTTTGTACCAACCCGGAAAACTTTATTGCAAAAGCAGATCTATGCATTAGCTGGAACAGCATGTTGGCCAATAAATGTCGCTAACGAAAGAAAATATAAAAATCTAAACAAAATAATCATGTCCAGTAGGCAAACCTCTGGTTTTTCAAGAAAAGACTTGAGGACTCCTTGGGTTGCAGCCTTGAAAGTGAATGAAGTGAAGACAAATTTCAGTACAAAATAATCAATCAAATAAGTTTAAGAACAGAAATATCTTAACATTCTTACCAAATTCCAATAGTCAGAAATCAAATGATAAAACTAACCTAGAGCTTAGGCACTGACTAGATACTACAATATTTTTTGGAGACAAATAGACAACACAAATACAATAAGAAAAAGCACAAGGAGCTTGCACAAAACTTGACATCTCAGATCTGAATTCTTATGGCTTTAACCAAAGTAAACTCAGACTAGATTTCGAGTTTGCCAGTCCATGATGAAATGTAAAACTATAATTTCTTCCCGCACTCCATGTGGTCTCATCCTGACATGCAGATCAAAACCAAGATGTCTCCAAACCATGGAAATGTAAATTTTAGATAGAGAAGAAACAATTTTTTTACCACCTGAATTTTCTTCGTGGCTGCAGATTATGCAGAGCAGCATCCAGCCTTTTTCACAGCCGATAAATCATCTTTAGAACCGACATTAATTGTTTGTCCCTTTGGCAAGGCCGCTGGGTCATCACCAATATCAAGAGCCTTCCTGCTAACAACACGATATATCTGAGTAAGCACTTCAGTGAAGGCATTTTCAACATTCAACGACTCTAGGGCAGAGGTTTCCATAAAGAAAGTATTCTCTTTCTCAGCAAAAGACTGAGCATCCTCAGTGGAAACTGCACGCAAGTGACGCAAATCTGCCTTGTTACCCACAAGCATGATCACAATGTTGGAGTCTGTATGATCCCGAAGCTCCTTCAACCATCTCTCCACATTCTCAAATGTAACATGTCGAGTTACATCATAGACAAGCAAGGCACCTACAGCTCCCCGGTAGTATGCACTTGTGATTGCACGGTATCTGAATCAAAAATGCATAAAACAATACCCTAATTACGATTTAATTATTCTCCGAACGTAAAAAATCAAGTAAATATGAAAGAGACCAAATCCCAACAAGGTCAAATTTGCATGTGAAACTAAAACACGACTTTCATTTTCTTTCTTTTAAGGCAATGAATTTGCTGTTTTAAATTAGATCTCAAACAAGACTTTATGAACTATATACATATAAAAATAAATTCATCCAGTCATTGAATCAAACATGTGGTGTGCATTTCGTTACCCAACTTCAACTTAAATCAGATCTCAGATAAATAGATCCATGAAACGGGAAATGGGGAAGTGGGATTACCGTTCTTGACCGGCGGTATCCCAAATCTGGGCCTTAACGACCTTGTCATCGACTCGAATGCTGCGAGTAGCGAATTCGACACCGATGGTGGATTTGGATTCGAGGCTGAACTCGTTTTTAGTGAATCTTGATAACAGATTTGATTTCCCAACTCCTGAATCTCCAATTAACACCACCTTGAACAAGTAATCGTAGTCGTCATCAGCTCTGTAAGTTCCCATTTTTTTTCTCTCTTTTGAAATTATAATTTTAATTGAAGTTAAAGGAAAGGGAACACACCAACCAATGCAATGCTAACGGTTTTGAAGCTATTGCTTTTTAAGACTTTTTATTTTCAAAGCTTTTGAATATTTTACTCGCTTGTAATTATTACGATCCCCAAAACTGCTAATTATTATCCTTTTATTTCTCTTCTTATTGTTCAAATGAAGCGATAACGTGCGGTACCTTTTTTCTCTATTCAAAATTCAAATTGAAATTGTTTTTAAAAATATCTAAAAGATAAAGAAAAATGATATTCCTATAAAATCATGACAAAATAATAATAAAATATTTTATACAAATATTATTACCCAATAAAAAAAAATAATGGAAAACTCATATTCATATATTTTGGTGACGTCCTCAATGGGCATGATTTGGTAGTGTAGGCCTGTAGGGTTCGGGATCTCATCTTGAGGTCCTGGGTTCGAATCCATAGAGAGTGTTTAGACAGTCGAATATATTACTTGCTCTGTTTAAATTCGGAAAAAGTGATTTGGCGATGAGATTTTCAATAATTTTTTTTAAAAAAAATCTATTTTAGTGACATCACAGTCTTTCAAAAATAACAATGATGTTAGGATATTGGAGCGAGTAGGCTAGCGAAACGGATCATCGTATAAATATCAAAATATGTGAATAGCCTTGTCCATATTGGTGAGGCTAGCGTTTTAGATCAACGAGATTTCACACAACATTTTTTTCAGTGTTGAAATGTGAAATGTAAGACGTGTCTGCGACTATATTTGAATGTGTGTTATTTTTGCATCATATAAAACTGAGCTCGTAGAAAAATCAAATCAGATTACTATTCTTATCTATTTTTTGAAACATTCTATTCTTATCTTAAATGAGTTGATCGGGGAACCTTTTTCGACTGTCTTGTGATCATTTCATCAGGAAATTCTCTGCATCTTCTTATTAATTTTTTTTTTGAATCGTTAGAAATCTCACCGACATACCATATCTTCCGGACTTAAGCGGAATATGTAAAATTTCCGGCTGTCTAAAATTTTTACAAGAAACACACTCCCTGATTTCGAACTCAGAATCTCAAAATAAGATTTTAAACCCTACATCATCAAGTCACGCTCCTGAGTATCTTCTTATTAAATCTCCAACTCTTCTTGCATTTTCTCAGAGTTTTTAAAATTATTAACAAATGTCAAAGCCCAATATTTAGAAATGGACCAATGAAATAATACCAACCACTACACAGGACAATCAGTGAAGAGGAGGTCAGATTTGTCCATCTCAATTGCAACTTGATTATGAGTTTAAGACGCAAAATCTTACTGAATATCTTGGACCGAACTGTCCCAATCCGAATTTAAGATTTTTTTAGGTTATTTAGATGAAAAATTATCCCAAATCTCAAATTTACGATATTTAATCCTCAATTTTGATAAGCATTTTGTTAATCATTGTACCGAAAGGTGCAAATGATTAAGAAAAAAATATATTAAATTTGTGTTTGGGTCCAACATGCTTAAAATAAAATAATAAAAAATAAAAAATTATTATTTACACAATGAATCTCATGCCTATAAATAGAGACTTCATTTCATTATTTTCTTCATCTCATTCTCAACCAAATCATCTGTATTCTAAGAGAGAAAATATAGTTTCTTCTTAAGAGTTTGAGAGAGAGTTGCAGTTCTCATATTCTAAGAGAGTGTGAGATTGTTCTCTCCTTATATTTAGAGAGAGGTTGTAAAATTCTTTCCACTATAGTGAAATTCTTCTACATTTTCCAGTGGATATTTCCCTTACATTGAGGATTTTACCACGTTAAATATGTGTCTCGTTATTTTATTTTATTGTTAATATTTATGGTAGACTAACCCTCCTAATTATTATTGTATTGTTATATGGTAGGCAATGCCTCCTGAACTAACAATTATTCTCAATTTCACTTTACTTGCGCGCCAGCTTCAGCCCACGATCCCCTAACAGTGGTATCAGCGCTTCAGGTTCAGAGTTACTATTCACGGAGATTATTCACTTATACGATATAACACTATTAACGTATACAGTACTATTCACATATATGATACTATTCACATATATGGTACTATTCACGTATATGGTACTATTCACGTATACAGTACTATTCATAGTGAAATAGTAAAAGCCGGTTCAAATGAGAAGTTGATCATCATCAGAAATCTGGCAGGAAAGTTCGAAATTGAAAAATTTAATGGGAGCAACTTTTCCCTATGGAAACTTAAAATAAAAGCAATCTTGAGAAAAGACAATTCCTTAGCAGCAATCAGAGAGAGACCAGATGAAATGACTGGGGTGTTCGCGGTGCGGTTCGGGTCGGTTTTTTCATTTTTTACTTAAAACTGTGCGGGTTGGCGGTTTGGGAAATTAGAAACCAAAACCGCAAATTTGATAAGGAAAACCGCGGCGGTTCGGGTTGGCGGTTTAGCGATTTGGGTAGTTCGGGTCAGCGGTTTGAATTATAAATTTTTTAAAAAAAATTGTGTAGTTTTCACATTATAATTAAAATATCGAAGATACAGCCCCGTTGAGGTGAGATTGTTCATTTCACTCAGCATTCATAATTTGCAAGATGTTTGATCATTTGCGTAATCAGAATTTGGATATTGATATTCCATTATGTTATTTTATTATTACGGACCAACTTTCTTCATATTGATGACTCAAGCTTTGAAGTTTTTTTTTTTTGGTTGTATCTTTTACTATTTTGATTGATTTACAGTCCTCATAGGTCAATTTCACTCCACTTTTAAATTATATAGTATTGATTTAATTGAAATTATGGACAACAAAGATGGTAATGAAAGCTTATGCATTTTGTATGCACGATGGAGTTCTGGAGAATGGCGTTGCTCTGGACAGTCTCGCTTTTGACCTCAAAATCTGCGGTTTGGGTGGTTCGCGGTTTGACTTGGGTCAAAACCGTGCACTGACCTGAAATTTGCAGTTCGAAATTATTTTTAATATTTTTTCAAACCGCGCGGTTCCGTTCCGTTCCGTTCAGTGCGGTTCGGTGCGGTTCGCGATTTGACCCGAAACCGTGATCACCCCTAAAATGACTAATGAAAAATGGAAGAATATGGATGACAACGCTATAGGCAACTTGCATATAGCCTTAGCAGATTTTGTGTTATCTACTGTTGCAGAGAAGATGACTGCAAAAGAGATTTAGGATGCACTTACCAAATTATATGAGGTCAAGTCACTACACAACAAGATCTTCTTAAAAATGGGACTTTACATTATTCGAATGAGTGAGTCTACATCTATGACTGATCACATCATCAACTTGAATACACTATTTTCTCAACTCGTTGTATTGGATTATAGTATATCAACAAATGAACGTGCCAAGATTCGACTTCAATGTCTGCCTGATTCGTATGATCAACTTATCATCAACTTGACAAGTAATGTTATCACTGGTAATTTAGTCTTTGACGAAGTTGCAGCTGCTGCTCTGGAAGAAGAGTCTAGGCGCAAAAATAAGGAAGATAAATCATCTAGTTCGCAACAAGTAGAAGCATTGGCGATGACAAGAGGGAGATCAACGGAACGTGGCTCAAGTGGGAGTCAAAACCATGGCAGATCAAAATCAAAAAGTAATAAGAATGTTAAATGCTACAATTGTGGCAAGAAATGACACATCAAGAAAGATTGTTGGAATCTGAAGAATATTAAAGAAAAAGCTCATGTTGTAACAAAATCTCAGGGATGTGTTGCAAGTACTTCTGAAGAAGGTGGCCCACTTTACAATGGAGTATCAATGGTGTCCAATGATAGCAGAAAATAACTAAGTGATGCATGGTTGGTTGATTCTGCAGTAACATGGCACATAACCTCTAGGAGAGAATGGTTCTGTTATTATGAACCTGTCTCTGGAGGATCGATTTTTCTAGGCAATGATCATGCCTTGAAAATTGCTGGGATTGGAGCCATCAAAATAAAGATGTACGATGGTACTATCCATACTGTACAAGATGTTCGACATGTTGTGGGAATGAAGAAAAATCTTTTGTCAGTTGGACAGTTAGATGACTTCGGATACAAGACCGTTGTTGAAAATGGGGTATTAAAAATGATGAAAAGAGTACTTACAGTCTTGAAAGCGGAAAAGATCTCAGCAACTTGTATATGCTCTTGGGAGACTCGATTCGGGAAGAAACAACATCGGTGACATCATTGGATTCTAGATAGGACACTTTTATGTTGTGGCATCAGAAACTATGCCACATGTCAGAACATGGAATGAAGATTCTCGTCAATCAAAAACTATTCCCAGGTTTGAAAGCAGTTAGTGTACTATTTATGAGCATTATGTTATAAGTAAGCAAAACAAATTAAAATTCAGCAAGTCAAGTGCTCGAAGTAAAACCATTTTAGAGTTGATTCACTCTGATATTTGGGAAACACCGGTACAATCTCTGGGGAAAGAAAAATATTTTATATAATTTATTGATGACTTTTCTAGAAGATGTTGGGTGTACCTGATAAAAAATAAGTCAGATGTGATGCCAGTTTTCAAAAACTTCAAAGCACAAATTGAAGTAGAAACTGGAAAAAGAATCAAGTGTTTAAGGACAGACAATGGTGGAGAATATTGCAGCAAGGAGTTTGATGCAAATTGTCAGAAAGAAGACATCAAAAAACAGACTACTACACCATATACTCCTCAACAAAATGGTATGGCAGAAATGATGAATAGAACACTGCTGGAAAGAGTAAGAGTTATGCTCAGAATAGCTAGTCTACCAAAATGCTTTTGGGCAGAAGTAGTTCATACAACATGTTATATTGTAAATAGATCTCCATCAACTGCCAATGATTTGAAGACACCGATGGAGATGTGGAGCGGAAAACCAGCTAATTACTCATCTCTTCATATTTTTTGTTGTCTTGTATACGTGATGTACAACGCTCAAGAAAGAACAAAGCTAGATCTAAAATCTAGAAAATATATTTTCTTGGGTTATGCTGATGGAGTAAAGAGGTATCGCTTATGGGATCCCAATACCCACAAGATCATCATCAGCAATGATGTGATATTTGCAGAAGATCAACTACAAAAGAAGGAAATGATAACACTTCAAAAGAAAGTACAAAGACTACAACAGTACTGGTGGAAAATAATCCAGAACAATAAAATTCAGATTCTTTTGAAGCATCACTAGAGCACGAGGTACTGGAACCAATTGAGTTTGAAGCTTCTGAAGTTCATCGATCAACTCGAGAGAGAATATCTCCAGGTTGGCACTCAAAGTATGATATGAAGAGTAACATTACATAATGTCTTCTAACAGAGGATGGAGAGCCATCAACTTTCCATGAAGCTACAAAATATGTAAATGCATCTTTGTGGATGGCAGCAATGCAAGAAGAAATAGAAGCTTTGCACATAAATAATACATGGGATCTAGTACCATTACCACGTGGAAGAAAAGCCATTGGTAACAAATGGGTCTACAAAATCAAACGAGATAGCAATAATCAAGTGGAGCGGTATCATGCACCATTGGTGGTGAAAGGATATGCTAAAAAAGAAATGATTGATTTCAACGATATATTTTCTCCGGCGGTTTGAATTACAACAGTCAGAGTAGTCTTGGCTATGTGTGCTATTGTTGACCTACATCTAGAAAAGTTGGATGTGAAAACTGTATTTCTTTATGGAGAACTTGAAGAAGAAATTTATATGCTCCAACTAGAAGGTTTTGCTGAAATATATAAGGAGAACTTGGTTTGCAGGTTAAAAAAAATCTCTATATGGTCTCAAACAGGCGTCGAGATGTTGGTATAAGAGATTTGATTCCTTCATTATTTGTCTTGGGTACAACAGACTCAGTTCAAACCATTGTACATATTACAAGAGGTTTTGGAAATAATGACTTTATTATTTTGCTGTTGTATGAGGATGACATATTATTAGCAGACCTTAACAAAGATCAAGTCCCAGAATTAAAGGCACAATTAGCTAGAGAGTTTGACATGAAGGATCTGGGACCAACAAATAAGATTCTAGGGATGAAAATACATCAAGACAGAAATAACATGAAGATTTAGCTTTCTTAGAAAAATTAGTTGAAGAAAATCTTACAGCGATTCAACATGGAATATTGTAAGCCAATTTTTACCTCACTTCCTGTTAATTTCAAGTTAACCTCTTTTATGTGTCCTAGCAATGAAGCTGAGAGGAAGAAGATGTCTCGAGTGTCGTATGCATCAGCAGTAAGAAGCTTAATGTATGTCATGATTTGTACAAGACTAGACATTGCACAAGCAGTGAGAGCGGTTAGTCATTTTATGGCGAATCTTGGTAGAGAGCATTGGAATGCATTTAAGAGGATCCATAGATATATCAAAGGAACCTCAGATACTGTATTATATTATGGAGGATCAGAATTAGTTGTCAGAGGCTACATGGATTCATATTTTGTAGGAGATCTTGATAAAAGAAAATCCACCACAAGTTATGTGTTTGTACTTGCAGGAGGAGCAGTGAGCTAGGTATCCAAGTTACAGAGTGTTGTGGCTTTGTCTACAACAGAAGTTGAATACATGGCAGCTACACAAGCTTGCAAGGAAGCTATTTGGTTTCAAAGGTTATTGGAAGAGTTCGGGCACAAACAATAGAATATTTCATTAATTTTTGACAGTCAGAGTGCTTTGTATATTGCAAAGAGTCCAGCCTTTCATTCAAGAACGAAGCATATAGGGGTACAATACCACTTTGTTCGTGAAGTAGTGGAATAAGGCAGTGTGGACTTGTTAAAGGTACACACCAATGAGAACCTTGATGATCGGTGAAATCACTCACGTAACGCAAGTGCACGTATCACTCAAGTAGTATAAAATATATTGATCCCACGAGGACTTAATACCTTAGCTATTAATTTATGACGTTAAATGTTTACAAGTATCTAATAGATTGTTTGTTTATTGGATGATGATTTTTGTCTGAAAATAAGTAAATAAAATAGTACGAAAGTAAATTTAAGAAAAATCCAATATTAAGAAACTATGTATGGTTGTGAATCCTTCCAATATCTTTTAAGGATGAAGTGGTTATCTCATGTTTGTGCAATACATTGGTTTATTAACCTGGAACACTAAATTATGCAAAAGCCTCTTCCGATGGTCAGATGCAAATACCCAATGTAACCCAATTAATCATATTCCTATGTTAACCAAGTTATCTGAATTCATTAAAATTAAGTTCCAATTATGGCTACCCCTGTCCGACAAGTATATTCTTATCATGTAAGGAAATCTATTAAGGGTTATCTATCCTTAAGTGAGATCGTGAGCTATTGAGTCTAAGGCTGAAACCTAAAATCCCATTTCCAAGTTCATTTTAAGTTTACCAAATCAATCTTATTAATAGCCAGTTAACAAGAAGCATTAAGCTTAAGACTCAATAATTAAACCTTTATATTACCCAAACTATAAAATAACCATTATAAGCCGGTGATATTGGAATTCATCACAACCCCAGATATGGTATTTAGTTACGACACATATCTAGGACTAGTAAAAGCTTAAATAAAGTAAATGACATAAAGTAAAGCTTGGAAATTAAAAAGGTAAATAAAACAATAAAGAAAATGTTGGGGGTTAGAGGATCCACTATTATTACTTCTAATTTAGATATCTCTCTTATTATAATATATAAACTTTGCATGATATTACCAACCGACCATATAGGTGGTATCCTGATTAAGTCAAATTTATGATTAATTCCAACTGACCATAAAGGCGGTATCCAATTTAGTCAGGTTGAAATCAATTTAATTAAGTCCAACCGGCCATAAAGGCGGTATCCCATTAAGTCAGGTTTTAAATTAGTTTATATATTATAATTAAGGGAGATTAATCTAAATATTAGTAATAAAAGCTTTACACTTCACCCCAATAGAGGAGAGTTACCTCCTCATACTAAAAAGTAAAAATAAGTACTGAAAAGTAAAGTAAAGAAAGAACTATTGCATAAAATAAAAAATTAAATACATAAACTGTAATTAAACAAACAAGATACAATCTTCTTAGTTTTCTTAAGGAAATCCCCAGAAGAAAGTATGAATTTGTAAATGAAATCGGCCTGAATTTATAGGCATCAATAGGTCCCGCACGTCACGAAGCGCGCGACCTTGCGCGTCGTGACGTGCCATAGATTTGCTCCACGTGGCACGCGGTTTCTGGAGATGATGACAAGTGACCGCGATTTCGTCGGCAACTGAATTATTAGTGTCGGCAGCATGAGATGATGACACATGTTCGACGCATGTTAGCAAGATTGTTGTGATGTTGTCACGTGGCAGGCGCATGTTAGCAAGTGCACATGATAGCAGACTTCTCTGATTTTGACACGTGTCCGACGCACGTTAGAGGTCGCGACACAGAAATGATAATTTTGCCCTTTGCTCTATTTTTCGCTGTTTTGGCCCTGATTTGATTCCAGTGAGTCCTAAAATCTTATTTATCTACAAAATACACAAAACATATCAAAATATTCACAAAATGCAAGAAACTATACAAAATATTAAGTCAAAAGGGGCGGGAAATAGTGATATATTTACCGTTTACACACCTCAAAACCTAATATTTTGCTAGTCCTCGAGCAAAACAACAAAATAAAATGCAATAAACAACTTTAAAATAAAATTAAATTAAGCCATTTTCGTAGGGATCACGGTTGCATTTAGCGTATGCAACAAGCCTTTAAACCTTTAGGTGTTCATAGTGGACGAGTTGTAGTCTCGTAAGGGCTTACAGTGACGACACCCACAAACGTCAAATGCACACAAAAGAAAAAAGTTCAAACAAGTTAGTGACTAAACAAGTGAAACTTCTTATCCAAGTTAGTAGTTGTTTTCTTTCTTTCTAAATTACCAAATAAGTAAATTATCCGATTATTTTTTTTACCTTTCTCCATATACACAACCAATAATGTATTAATCAATTCATTGTGCCCACAATATTCATAAGTGTAGCTGAAAAGAGAGTAATATTTTTGTCCTAAAGTTATATTAGAATTCACATTTTTTTAGGAATGGAACTTTTTCTCTCTCTCATTTTTTTTTATTTACAACATCTTCAATCCATGTAACGAGATTTGGGCCAGTGACTCCCAAGCCAGTTGGCTTTAGGGCACTAGGTGTTAAGACACCCTTACAGACTTAAATACTCAGATTTCAGATATCTTTCTCTTTTTTTTTATAACATCTTCAATCCATGTAACGAGCTTTAGGCCAGTGACTCCCAAGCCAGTTGGCTTTAGGGCACTAGGTGTTAAAACACCCATACAGACTTAATTATTCAGATCTCCGATGTTAATTTTTTTTATTCCATTGTTTTTTTAGATGCTTCTTCTAATTAAACTATAGCACTGAATATTACAAACTTTTCACTTACAACTCATAGCCGTATGTTACCATGCATGTTGATAATACCTGTCAATTGAGCATATGAAGATCCAATTTTAATCAGTATTATGGAGAATTCATAAATTAAATAATTTAAAAGGAAATAAACAAAAATTAACTTGTTACGAAATAGGTTGAGATACGTCTCAGGAGTAGAAATTCCTTACACAACTATCTCACACCAATTTCACCCGATTAGTCAAATTAAAAACACAAAATATATTTTTTATTTTTTTTAAATTTTTTAAATTTTTTTGATTTTTTTTTTTTGAAAATTTTTGATTAAAAACCAACCAAAAACAACATAACGAAAAAAATAAAAACAAGATACTAATCAATTATTCCCCTCCCCCAAACCTAATTGAGACATTGTCCCCAATGTCTAAAAAGTAAAAGAAGAGTTTATAAAACAGTATCTGATTAGCTGAAATTCTATATCTAGACAGAAAATTAAAGGTTAAGATCTAGATTTATCCGACGCTTCTTACCACGATCATTATCAGACCAATTAATCTTGTAAAAGATATGGTCAATTTGTATTTCAAAGGCTAAAATTTGGTCAATTAAATCATTGGCAGTTCTGGCAGTGAAGAGGATTTCTTTTACAGGTTTTGACACGAACCTATTTCTCCGGGCATCATCAAGAAACACACAAAGAAAGTCATAAAATCCATTAGCATTAAACAGTCCAATTGGTTTTTAGTGTATATTCAAGTTCTCCCAAGATACTACTGTAAAAATTTCCTCCATCGTGCCCAAGCCACATGGCAAAGCAATGAAAGCATCAGCACGGTTAATCATTTCCACCAGTCGTTCAGACATATCTGGCACAATACATTCATCTCCGTTTGATGGTCCTATACGATTCGCCTCTGCCAAAGGTTTTGTGATGATTCCCAAGACTTGACTACCTCCTTCCTGTACAGCCCTTTAAACGATCCCCATTAGTCCAAGATTGCCACCGCCATATACTAAGTGCATATTCCTTTCAGCTATGACTCTACCCAATTCTTGTGCTGCCGCAACGAATTCTGGTTTAGAACCAACACTAGTACCGCAAAACACACAGATGTTTACAACTCATCTTCTTGAAGTTGCTTCCATTTTTTTATATTATTATTTATTTTATTCCTCAACTCTGGTTGTCTTCAAGAGTGCAATGATGAGCTGAATTTATAGAACCTGAAAAAAGGTGAGTAATAATAGCACTAGTACCTGCCAAATGACAATTATTAGCTAAACAGTAAAATATATCGTGAAAGTCAAAAAGTCTGGATCCTGTCGGAGAAAATAAAAGAAGATAACAAAACAAATCATAATTATTAGTTAAAGACAAAGAGATAATAATATTTACAGGAAGTAACGGCTTGATTGACATCTATACGTCAGAGACAAGCTTCCCATCCAATTTTCTTATAAATTGGAAAACATGGTATTTTAAAGTCAGATTCCCGAGACTTAATTGTTGTCTTTCTTTTCGGAACTATGCATGTAACATATGAATTGCGTGATGCACATATCCACTGAGATGCGTCTCAAGAGTCAATGATATGTCATCAAAAGACTCATTGCTCAAGCCATCCCTAATGAATTTAATTTTATCTTCACGGTTATCAGATATCATTCCTAAAGAACGACAACGAGTATTACATGTCATGCGTGTACATTTATAGCAAACACACATTCTTTTAGCTCTTATCTTTTTAGCATAGGTGCTTCTTCCTAAACCATGTAGATATTAAACAAAAGAGTCAGAAGACTCACCTACCAATCGGACTCGTGCTTCAATAATCCAACGAATGTCATTCAGAATACCTTTGTTCATCAGAAGTCTCATTCGTTCCAAGCGAGATTTGTAGACTTTCATCAGAGAGTTTTGAGGGAGAGAAGAAAATTGCTTGTGAAGATTTGCGAGAACGTCTTCCATCATGAAATGTGACTTTACCTACAAAAATTAAACACACAAAAATAACACACCCCAAATCTGAATATATACACAAATTGCATGGGTTGCCTCACTGCTAGCGCTAAGTTTAACGTCGTCAGCTATACATGAATGCCCGAACGTTAGGTTGGATCTGAAAGTGTGACACTTTCTTTTTATCGCTCTAATGATTCTCCCCAGTAGTGCTTGACATGCTTGCTTTTAACTTTGAAGGTTTTATTGGAGTTGGGATCATATAACTCAACGGATCTATTTGGTAAAACTTGGGTGATTAAAAATGGTCATGTCTACCATGATTTTAACCTTCCAATTAAAAATTTCAACCTTGATTTGCAAAACAATACTCGCTGCCTCGGTTCCAGTTGTATGCGCACTAACTTCTCATCATGTCTTTTTGGCCTTTTCTTTATACAGTTTGGCATTCTCAAAAGGCTGTATGTGAAATTTCTCCAATTCGTTGAGTTGGTGGAACCTTTTCTCTTCAATTACTTGTATTTCAAGGTTTAACTTCTTCAGTGTGCAATACGCTTTATCTTCAGGCTCCACATGTTTGTTAGTGGAACTTTGCATTGCATCAGAGTTCTCGACGGTACTATTTATCACATCAAGTCTGAAATATTCCTCATTCTTTTCATCATTTGGGAATTCCATGACTTTGAAAACATTGAATTTTACTTCTTGTTCCTGTACCATCATGGTTAGTTCTCCTTTTTGTACATCAATAATGGTTCGACCTGTAGCCATGAATGGTCTTCCAAGGATGATGTACACGTCTTCATCTTCCTCCATGTCAAAGATAATAAAGTGTCGACTTTGACCAGCACATCTTCAACTACACCTCTCGGAAATATGAGCGATCTATCAGCAAGTTGTAGAGAGACTAAGATAGGCATTGCTTCTCCAATTTGTAGTTTCCTGTAAATAGAAAAAGGCATTAAGTTATCACTAGCACCTAAATCACAAAAAGCCTTACCGAAGTTATGTTCTCATATAGTGCATGGAATGGTGTAACTGCCAGGATCTTTCAACTTTAGGGGAAGCTTCCTCTGAATGATGGCGTTACATTCTTCTGTCAATGCTACTGTCTCGTAATCTCTCAATCTTTGCTTTCGTGACAAAATGTCTTTCATGAATTTGACATAACTGGGCATTTGTTCCAATGCTTCTGCAAATGGAATGTTGATATGCAACTTTTGGAAGATCTGCAGGAATCGAGCAAACTTCTTGTCTATTTTGTTTTTCTGGAGACGTTGTGGAAAATGTGGAGGTGGATGTTATCTTTCTCGATCATTTGCTTTTGCCTCTTTTTCCTCCATCTGTGGATCTGCTTCGCTGCTTTCTTTTGGAACTTCCTCAGTAGTTGCATTGACTCCAACATTTTTGTTGATCTCAGTACCACTTTTCAAGGTGAAGGCATGACATTGCTCCTTCCCCATGTTTCTTGGATTTGGTACTGTGTTGCTAAGAAGTGTACCTTACGGTATGTAACTCTGAGCATTGGCCAGTTGTTATTGGACAATTATGACCCATAGCGTCACTATTTGTACAAATCATGGTGTTGTTGTACAAATTAACTATGTGACAAAGGAAATTGCTCTTTTATTATTTGTAATTAGATCACCAAGATGTATAAATGATGAAAGGTCCATATGATTAGTTCCTGGATTGAGTTGATATGAGACATTATCAATCCACGAAGGTTTAATCATTAAATATCCATAGTCAGAGTATTATCGAGATTGGACATCGATAATGCGTAAAAGACTAATATTACTCTTGTGCGCGTTGTGAGGGCATAACGATATAGTTCTCATATATTTGGGTATAGGATACTCATGCAAGTGTAATATGAGGTTGTGTTTACCGATGGTACAGAAATAGCTTTGCTCTGGATAGACCCCTCAGAATTCCATTGGTAGTATGACTATGTGTCTATGGAAGTCTGAATCAGGGTAGGTGTATTTGGTCTTAACCTGAGACTTGCACCGCTCGTACTTGCGACAATCAATATACTTTGGTTTTGGTCGTCCAGGGCTTTAACATGTTATGTGTACGCCTCTTCTGGGTATATTGAGAATCTTAGTGTATTGGGTGTGATGTCAAGACGGAAGTATCACTCCAGTCATAGTGGAGATGATGATCACATAGGATACAGAACTAGTTCTCTCATGTATTGTAGTCATCGGGATAATATGACTAGGTCATGATTATCCGATTATAGAGACTAGTTACCAGAGATCAGATATGTACTTCATACAGGGTAGTCACATTTCCAGCCCCAGGCCCAGCACGTGACATCCGATGTTGGATCGAAATACGCAATACTACGTATACTACGCCTGATATAGATTACATATTCCTGTAAGGATATTTCTGGAGAATTGGGTAGGCATGGCGCTTTGCTAGAAGCCAACCTTGTCTTGTGAATCGGGAAAAAACGTAGTACTAGGTACTTACGTGTTCGGATAGTCCGACGATCGGATTTACTGCCAACATATCTGGGGATCTCATGGGTCGCTTCCCGAAGATTCACCGATGACGTATGACTCGCACTTTATTAATCTGGGATTAATTAGATGGGAAAGAAAATTAATCTGGGATTAATTACGGAGATATTTTATCTGGGAAAAATATCAATTAAAGAGATAATACGATTAATTTGGAATTAATCTATAAAATAATATATTCGATATATTATACGAAATTAGATTTCAACGCGGAATTGAAATTAGATTTTAATTCGGGCGAACGAGTTAATTTAGAATTAATTCGTTAGCGACGTAAATAGTGATTTTGCTAGGCATAATTATTTAATTACGTCGCAATGGAAAAATTCGTTAATTTGGAATTAGCGAACCCGAGCCCGGGAGTGTTTGCGGGCGCACTCGCATTGCGAATTTAAGTGCGGCCCACAAGTCACATCAAGCGTCAAATCATTAGTCACATCAAGCGTCAAATCACATGTCACTTTGAGTGATGTGACAACTTGTCACTTGATTGATTGATGGGAGTGGTTGTGGCTTTAATTGGCTTGACTTTTGGAAAGCAAATAAATTGGTAAATGAATTTTGAAATTCATTAAGTGTATTAGATACACAAATCATCCAACAACCAACACATTCTCTATTCTTTCTTATTCCCTCTCTCTCGCCAAAATGGGCTGTTTTCTTCTTCTGTTTTTGCCCACTGCCGAGACATGAAGGAGGAGCAAGATGATGATTTTTTTACAAAATCAAGAGTGCTAGCACACCATGGAGACATACAAAGGTGATAGGGAAACCACCCGTGGGCATGGAATAACATCACAAAGCTTGGAACTTGAGATCCACCATAGCCGAATTTGGAGGAGCCAAAAATCTGCACTTTGCCGAGAGCCTTGGAGGAGTTTCAAAGGGCATAAAAAGTTTTTGTTGTTCCTCGCGTCGCAAAAGCCGATCGATGTAAGTATTCCGCAACTTCTTCGAGTATTCACATGATGTTTCTATGCTTAAAATGATCCTTGGGACCTTAGAGAAACTTAACAATAGTATCAGAGCCAATATTGAGCATGAAACTTTTTAGGGTTAAAATTGGGTAAACTGATTTTGAGCATGATTTGATAAAATTACTTGATTGAGTATGCTTAAATGATGTTTAATTGAAGTTGTATTGGATCAATTTCATGAAAAGTTGATTGGATCATTTTTCCCCAATTTGATTGGCTTGGCCGAATCTATAGTGCCCTAAATGTCTTGGTATTTTTAGTGTTTTTGATTCATTGGATGAGTTTGAAAGACTTGGGAAATGTTGATTTAGATTCAATTGGATTGAAATCGGAATTGGACAAAAATTCCCCTCATTGCCGAGACTATAGAAGCATGAAATGGGTTTGATTTTTGATTAAAATGTTTGGACATGTTTTGATGTTAATGAGCATAATTAATTGTACAAATTTGTGTTTTGGAAATGTTAATTTGGGTAATTAATTATGGAATACATTTTGGTTAATTAAGTTATAAAATTTGGAATTTGGTAATTTAATTAATTGGGCCTATTTTGGAAATTGGGCTTGTATAGTTGTAATTAGGCTTATTGGGCTTGGTTGTACCAATATGGGTTTAGGATAAATTGGTTGGATCCAATTGGGCCCAAAACCATTTCCATAAAGTCCAATTATGACTAATGGACCTTTAATAATAATTGGGCCTAAATTGGTTTCTTGGCAAATAAGGGTGATTCCTTAAATGGGCTTTGGTATTTGGGTTTGACCCATATTGACCAAAAGTCAATGCCTTAGAAATTAATTAAAAGCCCATTGGACTTTAAATTAAATTGACACTGGATGTTAATTGGGCTTTGAGACCCGTAACGATTAGATTTGGAATCTAAGTCGTAAAGGTACATTAAAAGTGTAAATATTTAATTTGGAATTAAATAAATGAATTATTATTAAATACAAATTAAATTGGATTTAATGTTGTAGTTTAATTTAATTCAAGAATTCGTACTTTGAGTACTTATTCGCAAAACGAGTTGGACTCGCGCAAAATCAAATCGTTGTTTGAACATTGGATGGTCATTAATATTCAGATTAATTAATTGGATTAGATTGATTGATAACATGCTTGTGTGAATACATGGTTGCGATGCATGAATAATGTCTATCGGATGGATATTAGATGGGTTGGGCAATTTTGGAAATTGTTGTAATAAATTTAGAATTTATTAATTGGACCTGCGTGTCCAGCCTATTACCTCCTTAGTCTTTGTATTTCTCTTCTCACATATTCCCCTCAATGTATATGAGGTTTCTTTAGAAGTGTTATGTAATCGGGTAGAAGTAATACTTGTGCTAGCGGGAGAGAGGAAATTGAGAGATTTGTTCTAGGAACAATGTTTAAGTATCCATCCGCATATCATTATTATTTATTTATATGCGCCTTATTATGTGTTTAGAATGCATGTTTAAGGGTGTATGATGATGGGAACTTAACAAAGATAATTAATTGGTTGCCAATTGCACGCGAAAAACCCTCAACATCATATTAAGCGTTTTTCCTTCCATTGAGTGATTCTTACTCAAGATCCAAGACTGTCATTGGTTTGTTGGCCAAAGTCAAGGCATTAAAGAGTCGATGATGTGTTTGAATCATAAAGGCTTTGTTCCATATTGGTGTCTTGTCCAAGTTGTGATTTGTTGGCCAAAGTCAAGATCACTTCTTGTCCATCGACATTGATTACGAAGCTTTCCATGGTCAATGGGTTCCGCTTAACTGGGATCACTAAGTTTGTTGTGCCAAAGCCAAGGCTTAGTTGATTCAGAGGAAAAAGGTTAGGCAATATATTGGATATATTGGCATATATGTTTCGGACTTGGATGTCCACCTACTGGATATAGGAATTGGATGGGATCCAATTGATCTTAGATATCTACCTAGTTAATTATCATACAATTTGTTGGCCAAAGTCAAGATTGTGTGTTATTTAACGGGATCCTAGCCCACTAGGAAACAAGGTTTCCCGAATAAATAGTGGGAGGTAAGTATTAAATTTGCAATATTCGTTTAGTTACTTGCCATACCCGTTCATTTCAAATATTTCGTCAAATAAATTAATATATTAGTTGGACTAATAATTAATGTTGTTTTAATTGAACAGTTAGACTGTATTCAAACTATTTCATTTATAGTTGATTATATAATTGGATTATAGTAATCAATATATTTGAATTAACAAAATTAAATTATAGTTGATTTTATAATTGGATTATAGTAATCAATATAATTGAATTAACTAATTAAATTATAATTGATGATATAGTTGGACTATAGTAATCATTATAACAAATAGTACCTAAAATCGTTGATTAAATAGTTGGACTATTAGAATCAAGATAATTGAAAGATTAGTGTTTAAAACATAATCCTGGGTGAAAATGTTTTTTAAACGACTTTAATTTTCAAATTGGGAATAAAACTTCAGGATAGTCCTGAAAACTAAGAAGTTGCTTTATTTGATAAAATAACATCTTAAGCCTAAGCCTGGAGTTAAGCAATAGTAGAACATGATATTTGGAATATTCATGTGATGATAACTTTAGTGCTTAATCCATTAAGCTTGCCAAATAGACTCATTAATTTCTTAATCAGAACTAAGGATTAGATTATTATAATATGATAATGAAATTGAAGGATCTTCATAAATCTATTCTTAGATCTTAGAAGTACTAAATTGCAATAATAAACTCTTGGAGAGTTAATGGCTATTCTCAATGAGACAAAGCCAAAGTTTGCAATAAGGCGAGTAGCGCAAGGAGCATCTTACTTCGATATTCTAGAAGGCCAAGGCTTGGCCAAAGGCTTCTGGAGTGTGGAAAAAGGGCAAAGGCAAAATCATTATAATCTTCTGGGAAGACAAAGGACATATCCCAAAATGTCTGCCTAAATTATGGCAAACGGGGTCACTGAAGCGTGACTGCCGTATGGACTAGGCAGACATGAAGGAATTGAAGATGGCGCAAGGCTCCGACTTCAAATATGTTTGTTATAAAAATGTTCGCAACTGGTATTAAAATTGGATTTTAGATACTGGATGTGGTACATAGATATGTACTGGTGTGCAGAATCTGCTATGAGCAGGATACTGAGTTTAGTTGAGATTAATCTGCGAATCGTAAACGGGACGAAACTCACTGTTTTAACCGTAGACACCTAAGTTTAGGAACTACCCTTCGGGTGTGTACTTAAATTAGGAAACTGTTAAAATGTAACTAGTTTGACTAGATACATTGTCTCTATATCAGGGTTTAACCCGTTGCGGGTATACCTTTATATTCTAGAACACTAAAGTGTTTTATTTTATAAAGATGATATTGAGATAAACACATTAGATGTGAATAACAGTATTTATATTTTGAATATAAATAAATCTCAAACATATGACATGACAAACAAATAGCTCAAACTGAGTAAATCAGTTGAGACTTATGAGTGACATTGTTGTCTGGGATTTAATTAACAAGACTCGTATATCCACACTTTCGAAGAGTGGGTACTAGGACAGATTTGATTCTAATCAAATAAAGTCTACGAATCTAGTTTATTGGGAAAAGTGCCTAAAACACTTTTTACTTGGTAAAAGTACAAATGCCACCGATCTGTTAGCCCTCGTTCATAGTGACGTAAGTGGGCCCATGTCTAGCTAGGCTAGAGGTGGATATGAATGTTTCGTGACCTTTGCGAATGTGGCATCGCGTTATGGTTATGTGTTTCTTGTGAAACTTTTAAAGTTTCGACACGAAGTAGCCAAACAGATCGGCTAAAGTATTAAACCATCATGGTTAGACCATGATGAAAATATTTAATCAATAAGTTTCTTTTATACTTGAAAGAGTATAGTATTCTTTCAAAGAGGACTCCTCCCGGAACACGTCAGTCTGACAGTGTGTCCGAACGGAGAAACCAAATTTTGTTGGACATGATAAGGTTAATCATGAGTCGCTCTGAGGTACCATTTCCTTCAACGGATACGCATAAACAGTGCAAAACTTATTTTGAATAAGGTTCCAAAAAAATCTGTTTGACAAACTTCATATTAGATATGAACAGGAAAGAAACATGGTTTTCTCATTCCTAAAGATTTGGGTATGCTAGGCATATGTTTGGATGATACCAAACTAAAACCCAAATCGGATAAGTGCCTAAGTTGTAGGTTATCCTAGGGAAACCAAAGTATAGTACTTATACAACTCAATAGAACAATTTAATTGTTGCTCACCATGCGGTTTTCCTAAGAGGAATACCAATATGCAGTGGTAAGTGAGAGGATAGTAAAACTCGATGAAAATCGGAGTAATACTATTCAAGGCACCGAATCATATTGGAACACAAATAGTTCATCAAGGATGAAACTATACAAGTAATCTTCGAATACAGAAGAACCACGTAAGTCGGAGAGAGTCAGAAAACAACATGGGGTATGGGTTTTTGATCTCACCTCATAAAGATGTCAATCTTATTGAGGAATACGAACTGACTACGTATGAGGAAATGATACAAGGTATCGACTTCCTATTATGGCAAAGTGCCATGATGTCCGAAATGGATTCCATGTATATCAACTTAGTTTTGATACTAGTTGATGGGTTTCCTTTTGGAGGATGTTTACAATATCCTGACGGTTTTGTCGTACCAAAACAAGCAAACAAGGTTTGCAGGTTAATTCGATCCATGGATGGATTGAAGCAAGCATTGGGTTCTTGGAACTATCGTTTTGATGTAATCATAATGAAATATGATTTAATTCAAAATGAAAATGATTCTTGTGTATATAAGGAGGTTAGTGGGAGCGCACTGACAGTGAATGTCTGTAGGCACTGCATTTTTGCATGTAAGTCCCTATTATGAGTCTCATTTGGAGACACTACCTTTTATGTCGAGGAAGTCGCGGGAAACGGATGTTGGAAGGGGAAATTCAGAATAAGTATGTCATCAGATTCATTTCACAAGTTCACTATTTTCGTTCGTGCTGTGTTCGCAACCACATTCGAACGTCAAGCAGATTGCAGGCGTTCGTGTAGCGTTCTGTTCGAACGGTGTCGATATTTCTGATTTTGCTGCTAGCCTCACACCCAAGCCCAATTAGCCCACCAAAGCCCATAAAACACATCCAAATTAATAAAATGCATATTTAACACATGGGGAATTAAATAAAATCTAAAAATCATATACCAAATTAAAATAATCTAATGCCTAAACAAAACAAATTAAATATATCATATTCCTAATCTAGGCAAGACATGTCCCCCAATCAAATATTAGAATTTCCTTGTAAGGCACTAATTGATTCATTTCTTTTCAAACAAAGAGAAACCCTAGCCTTGGTCTATAAAAGAAACCAAATTCCAACACTTCCCTCTCCTGGCTCATTCTCACAAAAACATAAAGAACTAAACCCTAAGGAGGGGAAGACTCACAGAAAAACACCAAATAAACCCTAGCCTTCAGTCATCAAACAAAAAGACATCTTCTCCCTCTCTCACGCCTCTCTCTCCTTCACAAACTAAACCTAAACAACCTCCAAAACCATACACACAGCAGCCTACTGTTACCGTAATATAGCCATCACTCAAAGCAGTTGCCAATAGCCTTTATCCTTCGCGCAGAATCACACAGCAACCCTCTCTTCAATTCACGCATAGACAGCAAGAAAAAGCCCTAGTCCTCACGACCAAAACAAGAACAAGCATCAAAGAATTCTCCTTTCATCCCTCACTCTCCATAACCGAAAACATCAAGCCCCCTAAAAAACCTCCCCATAACCGAAAAACACACCAAAAACAGTAGCCTAAATATAACAAACACAGTGACCATAAATTAGTAGTAAAACAACAGCAAAACAGCAGCGAAACGAAGCGAAAATGGTAGCTTGAGCAGCGAAACAGCGAGAGAAAACGTTGAACCAGTGAACCGGATGAGTTGCGGAGCATCCACCCTTCCGACGACCGCGTACGGTACTTCCGAGAGTCGACATAAAAGGTTAGACCTGATGGCACTTTTCGTATTTATTTTTTTCATCTTTTAATCGTTTTAGTTATTTATTTCGTATGAGAGTCGTTCATGGATGCATGTTGTGGCTTTGAATAAAATAAAAAATGTGTCGCCTCTTATGGTATATAGGATGGAAACCCAGACATAAATTCCGTAGCCGAATCCGAATGGACGGTAGTGCGGTCTGTACTTGGGATACAACTCCACGTACCACTTGAGCAAACGGCGTATATTTTGTTTTATGTTGTTTTGATTCGTTTATTTTCCGTTATTTAAATTCTGCATGTTATTTGTTTATGTAATGATGATATTAGCACATGGGCTTAGTAAGTTGGATTAAAGGTCCTCCGTTTCGAGGGGTTAAAATCCTTTACCACGATGCTTTGCCATGCCAGATGATGTATATTCGGTTGAATGTAAGATATATTCAATCAGTTATACAAAGTCCGATATCGTTGTCTTTATTTTTATATGCATTATGTTATTTGTGCATGGGCTTAGTAAGTTGGATTAAAGGTCCTCTATGTTGAGGGGTTAAAATCCTTTACCACGATGCTTTGCCGCGCCTTGTAGCCTGTTATTATTTATTAGCTGTCATCTATTCACCTGTTCACGTATGTGTAATGTTGTTTACTATTTTTTTGAGGTCACTGCTGTAACCCCGTTCGAACGCGTTTCAGAACGCCGCACGAACGTATGTTTTATGTCTCAGTTCGTTCGAACGCGTTTATGAACGCTATACGAACGCGAACCTTCTGTTTAGCATTCGAATGCTTTTACTAACGCTACTCGAACGCACACATATTTCCTTTTTTTATCATGCATCAGGTCTGGTCCCGTTCGAACGCGTTCTCAAACGCTATAAGAACGCGAACCTTCTGTTTACCGTTCGAACACGTTTACGAACGGTACTTGAACGCGAATGTGTTTTGTTTCATCAGGTCATGTCCCATTCAAACGCGTTCTCAAACGTTATACGAACGCGAACCTTCTGTTTACAGTTCGAACGTATTTTCAAACGCTACACGAACACGCATACACTGAACTGAGTCATTTTCATCACATGTCATGCATAATTGTTTCTTAGGTGATTTCTCTTGTATCATGTAATCAATCATACTATTTGTATCCCTGCATTTATCTATTTGATGTGTTCATGAGATGGTATTCAAGCATGATTAGGCCGTTAGTATGTTACTTGGTTCTTAATCATGATTTAGCCTATTTGGTTGTTCATTTTCAAGCATGATTAGTCATTTATTTTGCGTTTGGAATTTACATTATGTCTAGGTTGTTCTTTGTTTTCCGTATTATATGATCGAAGTATGTTCATGAGATTGCCGTGTGCTATTGCATGTTCGCCGTTATTCCAATTTGCTTTCATGCGTGATTATTATTATCTACTGGCATGCCTATGATCGAATGTAATGTGCTTATGACATCGCATGCTAGCCGTATTTATCTTTATGCATGCAAATTTGGACATAGATTATATGCAAATAGGTTGTATGCAAAATTGGGACATAGATTATATGCAAATAGGTTGTATGCAAATTCGAACATAGATTATATGCAAGTATGTTATATGCAAGTTCGGACATAGGTTATATGCAAACTTATATATGAGCCTTGTACTTATGCATGCGAACTTAGGAGTAGATTACCCGTGGAAATAAATGTTGCTTAGGCTAGGTTAAATTATTGCACAAATCATTTCATTACAAGTAGCATAAGTAAGAGACCATTCCGAACCCAACGGTTTGAGGTCTTCCCTTGGGAGGGGTGAGTGCGACCTTAAATATTTGTCCCGGTTCACACCGGGTGGCGACTCCATTATTCTCCGATTTAGTCTCCCGCGGGGTACTCCGTACTCCCAACCAGGCCGCGTGCCCGGAACAGCATGCATCGCCCAATTTCTGTGTCCCACAGTCTGGCGACTCCACTGGGGATAGAGAATCGGCCCCGAAATAATGCCTTGTAATGTTTGGATTTGTGCTTTAATTGACCGTGTCTACTGTGGGTTAAAAGAGGTTTAATCAAAGGCACTTTTTAAGGTTAGGTGATGTTTTGGTGTCTTCCTTCACTCACTACCTTTCTATAAGGAAAAGCTGTGAAGGCACCTAGATAATCATTCACCTGTAGCTCATTGTGATAGACTAAGTTGGAGGACTTGTTGTTTATTCCTGTCACCAAGGTGATAAGAGCCTAAGAGGCTTAGGTACTTAAGAGAGTTCGCTCCACCCTCCATCTGGGGAATCTACAATAAGAAATCCATTTGACAGTTAGTTATATACCAAAACTCGTTGGCACGTACCGTAATATATAAAAAAGGTGTGCATACTTGGTCGTTTGAACCCTTGAGTGGGGAGTCCTAGTTGTGGGCAATCCTTCATAAGCGAGAGCCTTTGTCCACAGTCCCGTAAACCCACATGTGAACCTTAGAGATTATTGTTCTATGCTTGTGTTTGGGGCCATTGTCATTTGGATTCAGTTGGACTTCTTGTCAAAAATGCGAACTTGTTGGGCCATTTAAACTGGGACGAGTTCGTATCCTATGACAATTGGGCCAAAAACGTCTGAAGTGCTGATGGGCCGACTTATATATTCCATGCATCGCATGCATCTTATGCATCTCATGCATACATGCATCATATTAACCACTGTGTCTTAAAAGCCATCATAGATATCCATTGGGTTAGAGATTAAAAATGAAAAGTTTGTCAAAAAAGAGTTTAGCAAACATGGATATCGGGAAAAGGAAACCGAGGAACAGAAAATTGTACGGCAAGGAAGAGAAGACCGAATTGTCACCAAAGGAATTGGTGTAAAGACCTAACCCAACGGGATAGGAAATTCATCCATGCATGCATGCATACACGTAATGCACTTGCATTCTTTTTGTGTTTTGTTTTCTTTGTATTCACAGGTTTCAATGAAGAAGTAGAGAAAGAGGCAAAGGTAAGCCAATCAGAAGCATCAATATGACATCAGCGGTTTGGGGACGAGTCCTAGGGTTGAGGCCCATATCAGTATCAGTCTGGGGTTGAGGCCCGCATCAGTATCAGTTTGGGGCGAGGCCCATATCAGTATCGGTTTGGGGGCGAGGCCCATATCAGTATCAGTTTGGGACGAGGTTTATATCAGTATCAGTCTGGGGTTGAGGCCCGCATCAGTATCAGTTTGGGGCGAGGCCCATATCAGTATCGGTTTGGGGGCGAGGCCCATATCAGTATCAGTTTGGGGTTGAGGCCCGCATCAATATCAGTCTGGGGTTGAGGCCCGCATCAATATCAGTTTGGGGCGAGGCCCATATCAGTATCGGTTTGGGGGCGAGGCCCATATCAGTATCGGTTTGGGGATAAGTCCCAGGGCCGAGGCCCATATCAGTATCAGTTTGAGGATGAGTCCCAGGGCCGAGGCCCACATCAATTTCAGTTTTGGGGATGAGTCCCAGGGTCGAGGCCCGCACATCAGTATCAGTCTAGCGTCGAGGCCCACATCAGTATCAGTCTGGGGCGAGGCCCACATCAGTATCAATTTGAGGATGGAACATGGGTCGAGGCCCACATCATTATCAGTTTTGGGATGAGTCCCAGGGGCGAGGCCCATATCAATATCAGTATCAGTCTTGCAGGGTATTGTTGGAGATTCTAAGGGTCACAAGGATCATAAAGCAAGCATGAACATGTGTGAATACATTCGAGAAGTCGCGAAATACTTACATAGATCGGTTGAGCGACGCGGGAGGCAACAAAAACGTTTCTGCTTACTCTTGTACTGCTCGGCAGTTCACTGCCAGTGCTCACTGGTTTCGGGCTTTTGGATGTCCTTCGTCAAGCTCCAAGCTTCGTCAAATGGTTCCCGGAATATGGGTGGACTTCCCTATCACCTTCGCATGTCTCTTGGAGTGCTAGCTCTCTAGGAATTTGCCACAAATCTCACCACTTTGCTTCCCTTCTTCTTCGGTTTTTTTTCAAACCAGAAACCAGAAATGTTCAGCCCCAATGGCGTGAAGGAGAAGAGAGAAATTGAGGATAGAGAGAGATAAATGTGTTAATTAATTTTGGTATTTGATTTCTAAAACATATACCAAAATTTTGGCTTTTGAAAAGTCAAACAATCAAAGCCATTAATGCCCATAACAACCACATCAATCAATCAATCCAATCAATTGTCACATCACTCAAAGTGACATGATTTGACGCTTGTTGTGACGCTAGATGCGACTAGCGATTTGACGCTTGATTTGACGTGCCGCACTCGAATTCGAAATGCGAATGCGCTCGTAAATAATCTCGGGCTCGGGTTTGCTAATTCTAAATTAACGAATTTTCCGTTGCGACGTAATTAAATGATTAAGCCTAGCGAAGTCACTATTCACGTCGCTAACGAATTAATTCTAAATTAATTCGTTCGCCCGAATTAAAATCTAATTTTAATTCCGGGTCGAAATTCAATTTCATTTAATATATCAAATATATTAATTTACCGATTAGTTCCAAATTAATCGTTATCTCTCTTTAATTGATATTTTATCCCAGATAAAATATCTCCGCAATTAATCCCAAATTAATTTTCTCTCTCATCTAATTAATCCCAGATTAATTAAAATGCGAGTCATACGTCATCGATGAATCTTTGGGAAGCGACCCATGAGATCCCCGGATATGTTGGCAGTAAATTCGGTCGTCGGACTATCCGAACACGTAAGTACCAAGTACTACGTTTATACCGATTTACAAGACAAGGTTGGCCTATAGCAAATCGCCATGCCTACCCAATTCTCCGGAAATATCCTTATAGGAATAAAGGATCTATATCAGGCGTAGTATACGTAGTATTGCGTATTTCTGTCCAGCATTGGATGATCACATGCAAGGCCTGGGGCTAGTACAGTGTCTGTCCCGTACGAAGCATATATCGGATTACGAGCAACTAGTCTCTTTAATATCGGATAATCATGACCAAGTCATATTATCCCGACGGTTGCAACCTTTTTAGAGAACCAGTTCTGTATCCCTGCTCGATCATCAACTCCATATGACTGGAGTGACACTTCTGTCTTGACAAAACACCCAACACACTACGATTCTCAATATACCCAGCATTGGCGTACACAGAACCTGTTAAAGCCCTGGACGACCGCAACCAAAGTATATTGATTGTCGCAAGTATTAGCGGTGCAAGTCTCAGGTTAAGACCAAATACACCTACCCTAATTTCGGACTTCCATAGACACATAGTCATACTACCAATAGAATTCCGAGGGGGTCTATCCAGAGCGAAGCTGTTTCTCGTACCATCAGTGAAACACAACCTCCTATTACACTTGCATGAGTATCCTATACCCAAATATATGAGAACTATGCCGTTGTGCCTTCACAACGCGCACAAGTGTAATACTAGTATTTTACGCATTCATCGATGTCCAATCTCGATAATGCTCTGACTAGGGATGTTTAATGATTTATCCTTCGTGGATTGATATTGTCTCATATCATTCTCAATCCAGGAACAAATCACAGGGACCTTCTATCATTTATACATCTAGGTGATCTAATCACAAATGATAAGAGTGCACTCTTTTTGGTCACATAGTTAATTTGTACAACAACACCATGATCTGTACAAATAGTGACGCTATGGGTCATAATTGTCCAACAGGTATGACATTCTGGGGGCGAGGCTCACATCATTATCAGTTTTTGGGATGATTCCCAGGGGCGAGGCCCATATCATTATCAGTATCAGTCTTGCTGGGTATGGCATTCTGGGGGCGAGGCCCACATCATTATCAGTTTTGGGGATGAGTCCCGGGGGCGAGGCCCACATCATTACTATTATCAGTTCTGCCAGGTACGGCACTCCGGGTATGGAGATATTACAGCGACGCCTTGGGTATGAGGTTTAGCACGCCAGGTACGACACTCCGGGTATGGAGATATTAGTGCGACGCATTGGGTATGAGGTTTAGCACGCTAGGTACGGCACTCCGGGTATGGAGATATTACAGCGACGCCTTGGGTATGAGGTTTAGCACGCCAGGAACGACACTCCGGGTATGGAGATATTACAGCGATGCCTTGGGTATGAGGTTTAACACGCCAGGTACGTCACTCCGGGTATGGAGATATTACAGCGACACCTTGGGTATGAGGTTTTGCACGCCAGGTACGACACTCCGGGTATGGAGATATTACCGCGACGCCTTGGGTATGAGGTTTAGCACGCCAGGTACGGCACTCCGGGTATGGAGACATCACTGCGACACTCTAAGTACAGAGATGCAACCGCGACACCTCGGGTATGTGGTTTAGCATGCCAGGTACGGAATAAGATCAACTCAACTAAATACATGGCAAGTCAAGTGGCAGCTGGCGAGCCAGGTAAGTAAAAATGCAATGCATAACTTTGATAGGATTGTCACTGTTACACATTACACAAGTCCCATCAAAGTGGGGGCGACTGTAGGCACTGCAATTTTGCATGTAAGTCCCTATGATGAGTCTCATTTGGAGACACTACCTTTTAAGTCGAGGAAGTCGCGGGAAACGGACGTCGGAAGGGGAAATTCAGAATAAGTATGTCATCAGATTCATTTCACAAGTTCACTATTTTCGTTCGTGCTGCGTTCGCGACCACATTCAAACGTCAAGCAGATTACGGGCATTCGTGTAGCGTTCGAATCGGCGTTCGAATGGTGTCGGTATTTTTGGTTTTGCTGCTAGCCTCACACCCAAGCCCAATTAGCCCACCAAAGCCCATAAAACACATCCAAATTAATAAAATGCATATTTAACACATAGGGAATTAAATAAAATCTAAAAATCATATACCAAATTAAAATAATCTCATGCCTAAACAAAACAAATTAAATATATCATATTCCTAATCTAGCCAAGACATGTCCCCCAATCAAATATTAGACTTTCCTTGTAAGGCACTAATTGATTCCTTCCTTTTCAAACAAGGAGAAGCCCTAGCCTTGGTCTATAAAAGAAACCAAATTCCAACACTTCCCTCTCCTGGCTCATTCTCACAAAAACACAAAGAACTAAACCCTAAGGAGGGGAAGACTCACGGAAAAACACCAAAAAAACCCTAGCCTTCAGTCATCAAACAAAAGAACATATTCTCCATCTCTCACGCCTTTCTCTACCTCACAAACTAAACCTAAACAACCTCCAAAACCATACACTTAGTAGCTTACCATTACCGTAACATAGCCCTCACGCAAAGCAGTTGCCAATAGCCTTTATCCTTCGCGCAGAATCATACAGCAACCCTCTCTCCAATTCACGCACAGACAGCAAGAAAAAGCCCTAGTATCTACGAACCAAACAAGAACAAGCATCAAATAATTCTCCTTTCATCCTTCACTCTCCATAACCGAAAACATCAAGCCCCCTAAAACACCTCCCCATAACCGAAAAACACACCCAAAACAGTAGCCTAAATATAGCAAACACAGTTACCACAAATCAGCAGTGAAATAACAGTAAAATTGCAACAAAACAGCAGCGAAATGGAGCGAAAATGGTAGCTTGAGCAGCGAAACAGCGAGAGAAAATGTTGAACCAATGAACCGGAGGACTTGCAGAGCATCCACCCTTCCGAAGACCGCGTACAGTACTTCGAGAGTCAACATAAAAGGTTAGACCTGAGGGCACTTTTCGTATTTATTTTTTCATCTTTTAATCGTTTTAGTTATTTATTTCGTATGAGAGTCGTTCATGGATGCATGTTGTGGCTTTGAATAAAATAAAAAATGTGTCGCCTCTTGTGGTATATAGGATGGAAACCCAGACATAAATTCTGTAGCCGAATCCGAATGGACGGTAGTGTGGTCTGTACTTGGGATACAACTCCACATACGACTTGAGCAAACGGCGCATATTTTGTTTTATGTTGTTTTGATTTGTTTATTATCCGTTATTTAAATTCTGCTTGTTATTTGTTTGTGTAATGATGATATTAGCGCATAGGCTTAGTAAGTTGGATTAAAGGTCCTCCGTTTCGAGGGGTTAAAATCCTTTACCACGATGCTTTGCCGCTCCGGATGACGTATATTCGGTTGAATGTAAGATGTGTTCAATCGGGTATACAAAGTCCGATATCGTTGTCTTTATTTTTATATGCATTATGTTATTTGTGCATGGGCTTAGTAAGTTGGATTAAAGGTCCTCTATGTTGAGGGGTTAAAATCCTTTACCACGATGCTTTGCCGCGCCTTGTAGCCTGTTATTATTTATTAGGTGTCATCTATTCACCCGTTCACGTATGTGTCATGTTGTTTACTATTTTTTGAGGTCACTGCTGTAACCCCATTCGAACGCGTTTCAGAACGTCGCACGAACGTATGTTTTCTGTCTCAGTTCGTTCGAACGTGTTTACGAACGCGAACCTTCTGTTTACCATTCGAACGCATTTACTAACGCTACTCAAACACACACATATTTCCTTTATTTTATCATGCATCAGGTCTGGTCCCGTTCAAATGCTATACGAACGTGAACCTTCTATTTACCATTCAAACGCATTTACGAACGCTACTTGAATGCGAATACGTTTTGTTTCATCAGGTCATGTCCTGTTCGAACGCGTTCTCAAACGTTATATGAACGAGAACCTTCTGTTTACCATTCGAACGCGTTTTCAAACGCTACACGAACGCGCATACACTGAACTGAGTCATTTTTATCACATGTCATGCATAATTGTTTCTTAGGTGATTTCTCTTGTATCATGTAATCAATCATACTATTTGTATCCCTGTATTTATCTATTTGATGTGTTCATGAGATGGTATTCAAGCATGATTAGGCCGTTAGTATGTTACTTGGTTCTTAAGCATGATTTAGCCTATTTGGTTGTTCATTTTCAAGCATGATTAATCATTTATTTTGCGTTTGGAATTTGCATTATGTCTAGGTTGTTCTTTGTTTTCCGCATTATATGATCGGAGTATGTTCATGAGATTGCCGTGTGCTATTGCATGTTCGCCGTTATTCCAATTTACTTTCATGCGTGATTATTATTATCTACTGGCATGCCTATGATCGAATGTAATGTGATTATGACATCGCATGCTAGCCGTATTTATCTTTATGCATGCAAATTTGGACATAGATTATATGCAAATAGGTTGTATGCAAAATTGGGACATAGATTATATGCAAATAGGTTGTATGCAAATTCGAACATAGTTTATATGCAAGTATGTTATATGCAAGTTCGGACATAGGTTATATGCAAACTTAGATATGAGCCTTGTACTTTTGCATGCGAACTTAGGAGTAGATTACCCTTGGAAATAAATGTTGCTTAGGCTTGGTTAAATTATTACACAAATCATTTCATTACAAGTGGCATAAGTAAGGGACCATTCCGAACCCAACAGTTTGAGGTCTTCCCTTGGGAGGGGTGAGTGCGACCTTAAATATTTGTCCCGGTTCACACCGGGTGGCGACTCCATTATTCTCCGGTTTAGTCCCCCGCGGGCTACTCCGTACTCTCAACCAGGCCGCGAGCCCGGAACAGCATGCATCGTCCAGTTTCTGTGTCCCATAATGTCCTATGTAATGAGGACATGTCATTTCTTGGAAATGATATTCCCATAATATAATCGGTGAAAGCTTGGCTTTCATGAAAAATTCTCCGTAGAATTCTTGGGAGAAACAACCTTTATTCTAGGAATAAAGATCTACTAGGATAGATCTAAAGGTTGTTAGCACTCTCCGAGAAATCGTACATTGAAAAATGTACGCGACCTGATGTCTCATACGCTTTGAGCATATGGAGTCACAATCAGGCCAATCCTTGTGATAGTCACTGGATTGATGTTAAGAACATCCTTAAGTATCTTAGACGAACTAAGGATGCTGTTTTATACTGTGGAGAATGAGAACTTGAAGTGACTGGGATCATTGCTGCTAGTTTCCAAACTGATAAAAATGACTGTAAGTCGTAACAACGGTACTAAAAAGTTTGAATAACGGAACAATGAGCTGAAAATCTTCCAAGCAAGATACTGTTACCGAATAAACAACAAAAGTGGAATATTGCTTCAGCTGAGGCAGCAATAGAAGCCATTTGGGTCGATAACAAATCTAATTAGATTAGATATAGTTCTGTTAGCAGCTGAGCTAGGCTTCAGCACAGGCTAAAGAATTAATGGTCTCATCAACGATCCAGATATATACTTCGATATTCATCTGATTCGTTCGGATCATACATCGTGGCGATGTGATGATCGTATAAATCGCATCAGATGATAATCATGCAAATCCGCTGATGAAAGCCTTTCATCAGCATAAATTTGAGCGAACCGTACATAGTTCGGGTGTAAGACACTCGAGTGACTGGCTATAGGCTAAGTGGGAGATTGTTGGACAGTTATGACCCATAGCGTCACTATTTGTACAGATCATGGTGTTGTTGTACAAATTAACTATGTGACAAAGGAAATTGCTCTTTTATCATTTGTGATTAGATCACCAAGATGTATAAATGATGAAAGGTCCATATGATTAGTTCCTGGATTGAGATGATATGAGACAGTATCAATCCACGAAGGTTTAATCATTAAATATCCCTAGTCAGAGTATTATCGAGATTGGACATCGATAATGCGTAAAAGACTAGTATTACACTTGTGCGCGTTGTGAGGGCATAACGACATAGTTCTCATATATTTGGGTATAGGATACTCATGCAAGTGTAATATGAGGTTGTGTTTACCGATGGTAAGGAAACAGCTTCGCTCTGGATAGACCCCTCGGAATTCCATTGGTAGTATGACTATGTGTCTATGGAAGTCCGAATCAGGGTAGGTGTATTTGGTCTTAACCTGAGACTTGCACCGCTAGTACTTACGACAATCAATATACTTTGGTTTTGGTCATCCAGGGCTTTAACAGGTTCTGTGTACGCCTCTTATGGGTATATTGAGAATCGTAGTGTATTAGGTGTGATGTCAAGACGGAAGTATCACTCTAGTCATAGTGGAGATGATGATCACATAGGATACGAAACTGGTTCTCTTATTAACTGCAGTCATCAGGATAATATGACTAGGTAATGATTATCCGATTATAGAGACTAGTTACCAGAGATCTTATATGTGCTTTGTACGGGGCTGACACATTTCCAGCCCTAGGCCTAGCACGTGACATCCGATGCTGGATCGAAATACGCAATACTACGTATATTATGCCTGATATAGATCACATATTACTGTAAGGATATTTCTGGAGAATTGGGTAGGCATGGCGCTTTGCTAGAAGCCAACCTTGTCTTGTAAATCGGGAAAAAAATGTAGTACTAGGTACTTACGTGTTCGGATAGTCCGACGACTGGATTTACTACCAACATATCCGGGGATCTCATGGGTCACTTCCCGAAGATTCACCAATGACTTATGACTCACACTTTATTAATCTGGGATTAATTAGATGGGAAAGAAAATTAATCTGGGATTAATTACGAAGATATTTTATCTGGGATAAAATATTAATTAAAGAGAGAATACGATTAATTTGGAATTAATCGATAAAATATTATATTAGATATATTATACGAAATTAGATTTCGACGCGGAATTGAAATTAGATTTTAATTCGGGTGAACGAGTTAATTTAGAATTAATTCGTTAGCGATGTGAATAGTGATTTTGCTAGGCATAATTATTTAATTACGTCGCAACGGAAAAATTCATTAATTTGGAATTAGCGAACCCGAGCCCGGGAGTGTTTGCGGGCGCACTCGCATTGCGAATTTATGTGCGACCCACAAGTAACATCAAGCGTCAAATCATTAGTCACATCAAGCGTCAAATCACATGTCACTTTGAGTGATGTGACAACTTGTCACTTGATTGATTGATGGGAGTGGTTGTGGCTTTAATTGGCTTGACTTTTGGAAATAAAATAAATTGGTAAATGAATTTTGAAATTCATTAAGTGTATTAGATATACAAATCATCCAACAACCAACACATTCTCTCTTCTTTCTTCTTCCCTCTCTCTCGCCCAAATGGGCTGTTTTCTTCTTCTGTTTTTGCCCACTGCCGAGACATGAAGGAGAAGCAAGATGATGATTTTGTTGTAAAATCAAGAGTGCTAGCACACCATAGAGACATACAAAGGTGATAGGGAAACCCACCCGTGGGTATGGAATAACAGCACAAAGCTTGGATCTTGAGATCCATCATAGCCGAATTTGGAGGAGCCAAAAATCTGCACTTTGCCGAGAGCCTGGAGGAGTTTCAAAGGGCATAAAAAGTTTTTGTTGTTCCTCGCGTCGCAAAAGCCGATCGATATAAGTATTCCACAACTTCTTCGAGTATTCACATGATGTTTATATGCTTAAAATGATCATTGGGACCTTAGAGAAACCCAATAGTTGTCCTATTTGATTTTCCAGTGCCTTTATAGATGCTGATTGGCATTGATTGAACGCTACTTGAGCTTGAAACATAGCATCGTATTTGGCTTCTTGCTTTTTGAACATCTCTGCAAGAATTTCTTTTATTTCTGGTTCTTTTTCATACCCTTGGCCTTTGTTTTGCTGTTGGAATCCGGGTGGTGGATTGTTCTTTTGCCCTGAATTGTTGCTCCATGCGAAATTGGGATGATTCCTCCACCCTGGATTGTAGGTATTGGAATATGGATTGTTTCCATGTCTGTTGAAATTATTTACATAATTCACCATCTCATCATGTTGGTTTGCCTCTAGTGTTCCTCCATATGGTGAATTTATGACACCAGTGATGTTTACAACTTGTGTGCTAAGTGTTTCCAGGCATTTGTACATATGATCCAATTTGGCATTCATTGCTGAGTTGGCTACGACTTCGTGGATTCCTGCTATTCGTTGAATCATGCTCATTTCTGTTGGCCACAAAGAATTATTGTTGGCCATTTCTTCAATTAAGTCCCAGGCCTGATCTTCTCCTTTTGCCATTAAAGCTCCTCCAGCAGCAACATCAATTGTGGTTCTCATCAGTCCAGAAAGTCCATTGTAAAAGGTTTGGACTTGTAGCCATTTTGTAATCTCATGGTGAGGACATTTTGGAGCAATTCCTTGTACCTTTCCCGAGCTTCGCAGATGGATTCTGAATTATGTTGTACAAAGGATGTAATGTCATTACTCAGTTTTGCGGTTCTAGCTGGGGGAAAGTACTTTGCAAGGAATTTGGTGGCAATAGTGTTCCAAGTTGTGTTGGTAATGAATGTAGCTAAGCCTTAGCTCTGCCTTTCAAATAATATAGGAATATACGCAGTCTCATTGCTTCTTCTGCTGCTCGGTTGTAATTGAAAGGGCCACAAACTTCCAAGAAATTACTGATGTGGGCATTAGGATCTTCAGTTGTATTTTCCCAAACTGTACTGATTGTTATATCATCTGAATGCATGTTTTGATGTCACACGTATTTCCTGGTAAGAGAGGAAATACAATACATGAAATGAAGCCGTCAACCACCGGAATAGTTCTGTCTCGAATGGGAATTGGTGGTGCAACCTCCAAAGGTTCAGGTTCCATGATGATCAGTGCTTCTTGGCCTTCTCGCCTTTCCATTCTCAATTGTCTGATTGTTCTTTCAATTTCTGGGTCAAGCGGTCGGATTTCAAAGCTTTTGGTTCGTCTCATGTAGTGTTCGAGAACCTGAAACATAAGAAAACAAAAATAAAAAGTAAAAATAAATTAGACACAGGTAAAGGTATTTAACCCCAAAATTAATAGTGAAAGATAAATAAGTCCCCGACAACGGCGCCAAAAACTTGATCGGTTAAATCACTCACGTAACGCATGCGCACGTATCGCTCAAGTAGTATAAAATGTATCGATCCCACAAGGACTTAATACCTTAGCTATTAATTTATGACGTTAAATGTTTACAAGTATCTAATAGATAGGTTGTTGATTGGGTGATGATTTTTGTCTGAAAACAAGTAAATAAAATAGTGCGAAAGTAAATTTAAGAAAAATTCAATATTAAGAAACTATGTAGGGTTGTGAATCCTTCCAATATCTTTTAAAGATGAAGTGATTATCTCATGTTTGTGCTATACATTGGTTTATTAACCTGAAACACTAAATTATGCAAAAACCTCTTCTGATGGTTAGATTCAAATACCCAGTGTAACCCAATTAATCATATTCCTATGTTAACCAAGTTATCTGAATTCATTAAGATTAAGTTTCAATTATGGCTACCCCCGCTCGACAGGTATATTCCTATCATGTAAAGAAATCTATTAAGGGTTATCTATCCTTAAGTGAGATCGTGAGCTATTGAGTCTAAGGCTGAAACCTAAAATCATTTTTCCAAGTTCATTTTAAGTTTACCAAATCAGTCTTATTAATGGTCAGTTAACAAGAAGCATTAAGCTTAAGACTCAATAAATAAACCTTTATATTACCCAAACTATAAAATAACCCTTATAAGCTGGTGATATTGGAATTCATCACAACCCCAGATATGGTATTTATTTACGACACATATCTAAGACTAGTAAAAGCTTAAATAAAGTAAATGACATAAAGTAAAGCTTGGAAATTAAAAAGGTAAATAAAATAATAAAGAAAATGTTGGGGGTTAGAGGATCCACTTTTATTATTTCTAATTTAGATATCTCCCTTATTATAATATATAAACTTTGCATGATATTACCAACTGACTATATAGGCGGTATCCTGATTAAGTCAAATTTATGATTAATTCCAACCGACCATAAAGGCGGTATCCAATTTAGTCAGGTTAAAATCATTTTAATTAAGTCCAACTGACCATAAAGGCGGTATCCCGTTAAGTTAGGTTTTAAATTAGTTTATATATTATAATTAAGGGAGATTAATCTAAATATTAGTAATAAAAGCTTTACCCTTCACCCCAGTAGAGGAGAGTTACCTCCTCATACTGAAAAGTAAAAATAAATACTGAAAAGTAAAGTAAAGAAATAACTATTGCATAAAATAAAAAATTAAATACAGAAAGCTATAATTAAACAAACAAGATACAATCTTCTTAGTTTTCTTAAGGAAATCCCCAGAAGAAAGTATGAATTTGCAAATGAAATCGACCTGAAATTATAGGCATCAATAGGTTTCACGCATCGTGACACGCCGTAGATTTTCGCCACGTGGCACGGGGTTTCCAGAGATGATGACACGTGACCACAGTTTCATCGGCAACTGAATTATTAGTGTCGGCAGCATGAGATGATGACACGTGTCCGGCGCACATTAGCAAGATTGTTGTGATGTTGACACGTGGCAGACACATGTTAGCAAGTGCGCATGATAGCAGACTTCTCTGATTTTGACACGTGTCCGGTGCACGTTAGCGGTCGCGACGCAGAAATGATAATTTTGCCCTTTTGCTCCGTTTTCGCTGTTTTGGCCCTAATTTGATTCCAGTTAGTCCTGAAACCTTATTTATCTACAAAATATACAAAACACATCAAAATATTCACAAAACTCAAGAAACTATATAAAACATTAAGTCAAAAGTGGCAGGAAATAGTGATATATTTACCGTTTAGTACTTACATATATAATGACCAAGCCTGTCAATATAGACAAGTTTGTCTGGTGTAGATCCTCTTATGGCTTATCAGAAACGTAAGCATATTGAAGACGACAAAGTAGAATGGATGGTATGAGAACTGATTGGTTCTCAATCAAGTTTCCAAGTGGGAGAATTGTTAATCAATTCACCGAAAGGTGCAAATGATTAAGAAAAAAACATATTAAATTTATGGGTGGATCCCACATGCTTCAAAGAAAATAATAAAAAAATAAAATTCAATATTTGTACAGTGAATCTCATGTCTATAAAGGCTTCATTTCATTATTTTCTTTATCCCATTCTTAACCAAATCATCTGTATTCTAAAAGAGAAAATATATTTTCTTCTTAAGAGTTTGAGAGAGAGTTGTAGTTCTCATATTCTAAGAGAGTGTGAGATTGTTCACTTCTTTTGTTTAGAGAGAGGTTGTAAAATTCTCCCCACTATAGTGAAATCCTTCTACATTTGCCAGTGGATGGTTCCTTCACATTAAGGGTTTTACCACGTTAAATCTATATCTCGCTACTTTATTATATTGTTAATATTTATGGTAGGCTAAGCCTCCTAATTATTATTGAATTTTTATATGGTAGGGAACGCCTCATGAACTAACAATTATTCTTAATTTCACTTTACTTGCGTGCTAGTTTCAGCCCACTATCCCCTAACAGATTTGAAATTTTTTATCATCCCTACCAACCAAACAAAATCTCAGTATAAACTATTATAACCGTGTCAATTCACTCCCAAATATGAGCATTGTTTATCCAAACCCAAAACCAACGCTTCTGATAAACTAATCCACACTATCATTGAACTATCAATTTATTATCATGTAATAAAGATGGAAGCCAAGATAAAAAATTTCCCATTTGCAATTTTATTGTTTCCTATCTTTTTATTTTATACATTTTATAAAATTTTATCAAGGACAATGGCTCACTCACTCAGTTGGCCTTTTTTTTCTGATAGCTTTGCGCTTGTAACGTCAATGAGTGACCTGTATACACAGCATATCAAACAATCTCAAATAGTGCATTATTTTTTTGTACGAAGAATCGGAGAGAAACTAACTTTCTCATACTAATCTCAAATGTAGCAAAATATGAAGTAGAACTTACCTCAATAAGCTCATCAGAAGCTACATACCCTATGGCCTCTTCAAGAGTCATCTGCAGACGAAAAATGAGAAGTATCATGTAAAGTGATCGAAATGACTGAGAACTCATGAAAATGTAACTGTAGAACATAAAACAAACAACTTAATAGTTGTTGATTCTGATTTTCTGACCCGAGAAGAGCCGAAGTATGAAGAGGGGTATAGAAGAGATTTCCATTTCCCGAACAAGGGGCCCATACCCAAATGGTAAAGATAATTATGAAATTACGACAAAGCCCTTGTGTAAATAATTAATTAATCCAATTAATCCAATTAGGTCAAAGTAAATAATCAATGTTATCCAATAACACTTGATTATCTTAGTTGATAGTTATAATATCGAATATTATCTTTTATAAAAAATAATCGGCTACCTAAGTACTCAACGAGTACACTTCATATTGGGACTCTCTAAGTTCAGACACGTTCTTCATATAAGCCTAGCTAATATGTATGCAATTCGGTCATCTCTGAATTCTCAAAGAAAATGAACAATCTTTATGAACTATACAAGTCGAGGTCATCATATATGTTTAAAAATCCCTCCGTCCTAGGCTATCCGAGTTGTGCTTAGGAAACATAGAATACACTATCAAGTTTCCGAGGCGCACATCTCATGTCGACATGTCCACGATTCATTACAACTGATGCAATCCACCATAGTGATCGACTTTGGCCAAAGTTTTAGGAATCGTGACTTACTTATATGGATACATAAACCTCTTATAGTACACATATGGGCCGATATATTCTATCTTGATTCGTACTTGATTAACGAGTGCATCGGTCCACACCCAACGAACATCTAGAGGCCAGACCATGAAAGATTTCTGACATACATGGCATCAAAGTGTAGAGGATCTCACACAAAATCAATGTTATCCTATAGTCAAAGGATCACATATGCCACTGGACCCGAGAAAATTCATATTGACGGTGTTGTGTACTTTCAACTATTAGGAATCACCTATGAGTCATTCATTATTCGGCCCAACTAATACCCACATGTCTATATAAGTTTCCAAAGCTCATGGTACATCGGGTTTAAACCATTAGAACTCAAATTCCAATATACGACATGTGCTAGTCTTCTAGGTTGTATAAATTTGACTGTATTCCAAAATCAACGACTATGACTATTTACTTTAAGAATAGTTTACAACAGTAATACTCATCCCAATATCGGACCACCTAGTGTCCAGTATTACTACAAGACTATTCTAAGGTCGATGTCATTCTTTTCATATTTATACATCAATCTAATATCTATAATGACAATTCCATTACTAAGGCATGAAATGAAAATATGGTTATTTTATTAATAAATAATAAAATATACAATATATTATTCGGATTGGCACTCCAAGCACCAACTCCAACAAACTCCCACTTGCTTAGTGCCAATCTGGATGGTACTACAATCCCATCTCCTCCACATGTTTATCGAATAAGTTAGGAGGTAAGGCCTTTTTAAGTGGGTCTGCTATGTTTTCTAGTCCTTGAACCTTCAAGACCACTATATCTTTTCATTCAATAATCTCTTTAATGACATAATATTTTATTTCCACGTGCTTATACTTGTAATGCACCCTCGGCTCCTTATCATGCGCAATGGCTCCGCTATTATCACAGTACAATGGGATCGAATCCGTAATACTAGGCACAACGCCAAGTTCTGTGATAAAATTTATAATCCATACAGCTTCTTTAGCAGCTTCTGAAGCCGCTATAAATTCCGCCTCAGTGGTGGAATCAGCTATTGAGCCTTGCTTTGAACATCAGTAACTAACCGCACCACCGTTAAGGGTAAATATGTATCCTGATGTAGATTTTCTATCATCTAGATCTCCTTGGAATTCGAAGTCTGTATAACCCTTAACTTGTAGCTCACTTTCTCCATATATCAGAAACTTATCCCTAGTACCCTTAAGATATTTCAGGATATGTTTCACAGTTGTCCAATAATCATTACCTGGATCAGATTGATATCGGCTAGTCACACTGACGCCGAAACTAATGTCAGGTCGTGTACATAGCATAACATACATTATGCATCCAATACAAGAAGCATATGGCAAGTTAGAAATTCTTACTCTCTATTCCTCAGTCATATATGTCATTTTCTTCGAAATATGTATGTCGTATCGGAAAAGTACATTTGTTACTTTGTAGTTGGTAAAACCGTATATTTCTAACATTTTATCTATGTACGTCATTTGCCACAACCCTATAAGCATCCTAACTCTATCCCGGTAGAGCCTTATACCTAATATATAAGAAGCTTCAACATATCTTTCATGGGGAAGTTCTTGCAAAGGTAGGCTTTCACACTTTGCATCAATCCTATATCATTTCCAATGATAAGGATGTCAAATACATACAAGACAAGGAAAACTATCATACTCCCACTCACTTTCTTATAAACACATGGTTCTTCCTCATTCTTGATGAATCCAGATAATCTAATTATCTTATAAAATGATGATTCCAACTTCGGGATGCTTGTTTAAGTCCATAAATAGACTTTTGGAGCTTACAAACCAAGTTTGAAGTCTCACTGGATACAGAACCATCTGGTTGTTCCATATAGATATCCTCCTCAAGGAATCCATTTAGGAAAAACAGTTTTCACATCCATCTCATATCTCATAGTCGGGATATGTAGCAATGTAAAAGAATCCTATTAGATTTTAGCATGGCTACTGGTGAAAAAGTTTCCTCATAGTCAATCCCAGGATGTTGAGTGTAACCTTTCGCTACCAGTCAAGATTTAAAGGTTTCCACCTTTCCATCGGGCCCTCGCTTCCTTTTGTAAACCCATTTACAACCAATAGGTTAACTCCTTCAGGAAGTTCAACTAAGTCCCAGATGATTGTCATGCATAGAATCCATCTCTGATTTCATGGCTTCCTGTCATTTTCCTGAATCGATATCCAATATCGCTTCTTTATACATAGTCAGATATGTTTCCTTCAAGATGAGAACATCAAAGCTCACATGAGTTTTTAAAAAAATCTCTCAGGAGGCCGTGATATTCTATTCGACTTATATAGAACCTGTGTTGTAGATCTTTCACCTAGTTGGATCTCTGGTTCTATCTCAGGTTCCTTAATGTTGGGATCAAACTCTTCAAGTTCAATATTTCTACAATTCCCACTTTCTCAGAAAAATTCATTTTCAAGAAAATTGGAAAAACGAACAACAAATACATTTCGTTGCTCAAAATCGTAGAATTTATATCCCATGGAATTATTGGGATATCCAATGAACCTATATTTATACCCTATGAGTGTTATTTTATCTCGCTGCACAACTCTAATGTATGCAGGACAACCCCAAATCTTTAAATGCCTAAGACTTGGATTCTTACCAAACCATATCTGATAGGGGGTCGTAGAAACAGCTTTCGATGGAACCCTATTAAGTATGTGTGAAGTAGTAAGTAAAGAGTAACCCCAAAGTAATAAGGAAGATCTGTATAGCTCATCATGGATCGCACCATATCCAATAAAGTATGATTTCTACGCTCACACACACCATTATGTTGAGGTGTTCTTGGTGGGGTATATTGGGCAAGCATTCCATTCTCCCTTAAATAATTTCTGAATTCTTCACTCATGTATTCACCACCTTGATCTGATCGAAGGCATTTGATGAATTTACTGGTTTGTTTTTCTACTTCGTTTCAGAATATTTTGAACTTATCAAATATTTCCGACTTATGTCTCATCAAATAGACATATCCATATATAGACTTATTATCTGTGAAAATCACGAAGTATGTTAAACCATCATGAACGACATGATTTAATGGACCACACACATCGCTGCGTATTAGCTTCATTAAATCTCCATCACGGTGTCCAACACCAAGAAATGAGGCCTTTGTCATCTTCCCTTGGACACATGACTCACAAATCGGATAAAGATCTAAGGTAAGATTTTCAATCAAACCATCCTTTACTAATTTGGATAGACGTCTAACACCTATGTGGCCTAATCTCATATGTCATCATTCAGTATTATCTAATTCAGATTTTCTACCTATACATTAAAGAAATATGTATATGTTTCCAAAACATAGTGACCGTTAGATAAAGAACATTCACATTTCAATAATTTATCTTTATCATATAAACATAAAGCTCTATCTTTAATGTTTATTTTATATCCTTCTTTATCTAAAATTGGCAGTGATATTAATTGTCTGATAAGTGAGGGTACATAATAACAGCCATGTAAATCTAATTGACATCCATTGAGGAGATCTAGAACAACTGTTCATATGGCTTTAACATCCAATGTCTCGCCATTTCCAACACTAAGCTGGATCTCCCATTTATTCAGCCTTCTTTTAATCCTCATGACCTGCATGGAGTTACAAATATGAGTAGGATTGTCAATGTCTAATACCCAATAACTATTTGTATCTAAGGCTAATGAGATGTCAATAATAGGAAAAATACAAAGGTATCTGAGGGTCATACTTTTCCTTTCAGTTTTGGATAGTCTTTCTTCCAGTGTCCAAACTTCTTGCATTATAGACATTGATCACGAGCTACTTGCGATTTTGCACATTTGTGCTGCTTGGAGTTCTTCTTTGATATCTTCTCCTTCTCTATTTTGATTTTCTTTGACTTCCCATAAGTCTTTGAAGAGCCAGCTCCACCATGGAGGTACAAAGTGGGGTTGTCTTTCCTCATATCATGGTCCGTCGTGCGTAACATGTTATGAAGTTATTCATAGCTGGCTTGCATTGAGTGCATATGGAAGTTTAATACAAAGCCAGTATAAGTACCAGACAAAGAAGACATAATCAAATTACAGCCTAGCCATTCATCAATCACAATGCCCTATCGTTCCAGATATCGGATCTGGTCGATCATGTTCAAAACATGAATGCTGACAGCTTCTTCATCCTTGAGTTCAACGCAGAATAATTCCTTAGACCTCTGATATATTTCGATCTCCTGATTTTGAGTGTTCGTATAATGCTCCAAGCATCTGGTACCTCTATGTATTTTCTTAGAAAATCTGGAACCATCAATCCTAAAATGTAGGATTTCACTTTTAGGTTATCATCATTCCATTTTGCAAAATTTTCTCGCTCTTCAAGAGTAGAGTCAAGATCGATTTCAACAGGCAATGGATTGATAGTTACATATGTTAACTTTTCAAACTCCAAGACAAGGCAGATGTTCATTTCTCATTCGAAATAGTTCTGGGCTCCTTTTAGTTTATTAGAATCTAAAAGTCTCATCAATGGATTTGCGGCAGCCATCTACAAGTTAATATTTTAAACAATAGCAGAATATTTTTCATTTCAAAATAATAACACTAATTGATTATGAAATTTAAATTTATTAGTGCCCTCCCATTACTTTACGCAATTCTGTAATCTCCCTTAACGGGAAAATAGAAATTTGATTATCAAAATTTCATAGCGGGAAGTAGATCCCATGATATTTACTCCAGCCTCACACTAATGATGATCTTAGCCTTTATAAACTCATTAGGTAGACCTCTAGAGTCAATCACTTCATGTGACCCCTAGTTTGGTCCTGAACAGTTTCTTATCCTCACACTAATGATGATCTCAGATTAAGACATGTTCCAGGTGTATACTTGTCAATGTGCACTAATGAGCTTCGTATGTACACCCTCACACTAATGATGATATTGGGTGACTGCATTAACTCATCGCAGTACATTTAATGTTTTACCGGAGCGACCTAAGTTCCGAGCACTTAAACCCTCACACTAATGAAGATCTTGGATATAAGTAGTAAGAACTCATTCATCTCTGTATTGACAAGACGAACCATCCAATAATTCTCCAACATTACTAATACTATTACTTAAAATAAAGTAATCACCTAATCATGAGAGATTTATGACAATCAAGTCATTAACATAATTAGGTCAAAATTTTATTTTAAAACATGCAATACATATCTAATATGACTTATGCAAAATTAAATTAAAATACAAAAGTATAGATTCAAATACATTTCAAACATACAACATGTGTTGTGTGGTTAAGCCTTGCTCTGATACCATTCTGTTAGGCAGTTGTGGAACCCATAGGGTCGATCAGTACTCCGCGCAACGGAAGTGGGTCTAACCCAAGGATATCAGAGATAAGTATATTTTAAAATATTTTAAGATATTTTAATGAAAACTACATTCCAATACGAGTCTGTAGGAAAAAACAGGGACCAAATCAGAGTCTGGAAATTATGGAACGGAGAAAATGAAGTTTTAGTGTCATCATCCCTCGGAGTTGCGACGCGCTTATTGGGAGTCGAGATGCGGACACTTGGGAGTCAAGACGCTCCAAAGTGTGAGAGAAACTATGAGATCTGAATGTCTCTGCGTCGAGACGTGGAAGAGTGGGAGTCGCAATGCTCCTAGGTCTGATGCTCAGGGTCGTGATGCTGAAAGGTCAGTATCGCGACGCTCCCCTAGGCAGTGAGTATTTTTCAACTTTAAACTAATCCTAAACACTTTCAATTTTCTCCTATCATTTCATTACACCTTAAAAACCAATTTTAACATCAAAACCAACCACAACACATGTTATATAACTAACATACTGATGAGTGGTAAATGTATCACTATTTCCCACTCATTTGACCTAATATTTTGTATAGTTTCTTGATTTTTTTTGAATATTTTGATGTGTTTTGTGTTATTTTATAGATAAATAAAGTTTCAGGAATCTCTGGAAGCAATTCAGGGCCAAAACAGTGAAAAACAGACAAAAAGGGAAAAACTGTCATTTGGGCGTCGCGACGCTCAGTCGGCGTTGCGACCGCTCAGTCTGCGTCGCGACCGCTAATGTGCGTTGGAGTATGCGAACGTGCGCTGGGACACGTGGACCAATTAGAGAAGTTTTGCTAAAATGCATCGTCTGCTAATGTGCGCCGAATTTGCTAACGTGTGTCTGCCACTTGTCAACATCACAACATATCATGCTAACGTCTACCAGACACGTGTCATCATCACATGCTGCCGACAATCATCATCGCCACATCATCAATGACGTCAGCATAATAATTCAGTCAGCGCCACATCTGTGCCACATCAGCATAAATATTGAGTAATCATTCAGCCGTGCCATGTGTCACCATCTCCGCAACCTGCGTGCAATGCGTCCTTCATCAACGGCGTGTCGCGACGTAAGAAAAAACTTGCGAGTTGCGATGCGCGAAGCTAATTTTTGCCTATAAATAGAAGGCTGAATTTCATATTTGAATTCATGCTTTCTTCTATGTAATTCCTTAAGAATACTAAGAAGATTGTATCTTGTTTGATTATTTACAACTTTCAGTAATTAATTTCCGTATTTTCACTTTTTTCTTTACTTTTCAGTCTTTACTTTCTGCAATTTACTTTTACATACAATACTTTTCTTTCTTTACTTTTTCAGTTTTTACTTTTCAGTAATGAGGAGGTAACTCCCCCTGCTGGGGTAAAAGGTAAAACTTTTATTACTAATAATTAGATTAATCTCCCTTAATTATAATATATAAACTATTTAAAACCTGACTTAATGAGGATACCGCTTTATTGGTTGGTTGGTAATTATTGAAATTGGTTTTAACCTGACATAATGAGGATACCGCCTGATTGGTCGGTTGGTAATTAATTATTAATTTGACTTAATCAGGATACCGCCTATATGGCTGGTTTGTAATTATCACGCAAAGTTTATATATTATAATAAGGGAGACATCTAAAATAGTAGTGATAAAAGTGGATCCTTTTACTCCAATATTTTCTTTTATTGTACTTTTACCTTTTTAATTTCCAGCATTTACTTTCAGCATTTACTTTTCAGTATTTACTTTCAGCATTTATTTTCCAGCAATTTACTTTATGTCTTTTATTTTATTTAAGTTTTTACTAGCCTTAGATATGTGTCGTAACTAAGTCTGTTATCTGGGGTTGTGATGAATTCCAATATCACCGGTTTATAATGGGTTATTTTATAGTTTGGGTAATATAAAGGTTTACTTATTAAGTCTTAAGCTTAATACTTCTTGTTAACTGGCCATTAATAAGACTAATTTGGTAAACTTAAAATAAACTTGACAAAGGAATTTTAGGTTTCAGCCTTAGACTTAATAGCCCACGATCTTCCTTAAGGATATATAACCCTTTAATAGATTTCCTTACAGGATAGACATATACCTATCAGACGGGGGTAGCCACAATTGGAACTTAAACTTAATGAATTCAGGTAACTTGGTTGGCATAGCCATATGATTAATTGGGTTACACTGGGTATTTGCATCTGACCATCGACAGAGGCTTTTGCAGAATTTCATGTTCTAGGTTAGTAAACCAATATATTACACAAACATAAAATAACCACTTCATCTTTTAAAAGATATTGGAATAATTCACAACCCTGGATAGTTTAATAATCTTGAATTTTCTTCAATTTACTTTCGCACTGTTTTTACTTATTTTAAATTTAAATTCACCATCCAAACAAACAACCAATCCATTAGATACTTGTAAAAATTTGGCTTCATTAATTAATAGTTTAGGTATTAAGTCCTCGTGGGATCGATACCTTTTATACTACTTGAACGATACGTGCGCTTGCGTTATACGCTTGTGATTACGCACCGATCAAGTTTTAGGCGCCGTTGCCAGAGACTTATTTATCTTTTACTATTAGTTTTGGGGTTAGATACTTTTACTTGTATATAATTTTCTTTTACTTATTATTTCTGTTTACTTGTGTTTCAAGTTCTCAGACACTACTTGAGGCGAACCAGAAGCTTTTGAAATCCGTCCGCTTGACCTATAAATTGAAAGAACCATCAGACAGTTGAGAAGGGAAATACGAGAAGGCCAAGAAGCACTAATCAACATGGAACCTGAACATTTGGAAGTTGCACCACTAATTCCCATTCGAGACAGAACCATTCTTGTTGTTGATGGCTTTATTTCATGTATTGTACTTCCTCCCTTACCAGCAAATACATGTGACATCAAAACATGCATTCAGATGATACACCAGTCAGTTCAGTTTGGGGGGAATGAAACTGAAGATCCTAATGCCCATATCAACCGTTGGACAATTATGACCCATAGCGTCAGTATTTGTACAGATCATGGTGTTGTTGTACAAATTAACTATGTGACAAAGGAGATTGCTCTCTTATCATTTGTGATTAGATCACCAAGATGTATAAATGATAGGAGGTCCTTATGATTTGTTCCCGGATTGAGAAAGATATGAGACAGTATCAGTCCACGAAGGATAAATCATTAAATATCCATAGTCAGAGTATTATCGATATTGGACATCGATAATGCGTAAAAGACTAGTATTACACTTGTGCGCGTTGTGAGGGCATAACAGCATAGTTCTCATATACTTGGGTATAGGATACTCATGCAAGTGTAATAGGAGGTTATGTTTTACCGATGGTAAGAGAAACAGCTTCGCTCTGGATAGACCCCCTCGGAATTCCATTGGTAGTATGACTATGTGTCTATGGAAGTCCGAAATCAGGGTAGGTGTATTTGGTCTTAACCTAAGACTTGCACCGCTAATACTTGCGACAATCAATATACTTTGGTTTTGGTCGTCCAGGGCTTTAACAGGTTCTGTGTACGCCTCTTCTGGGTATATTGAGAATCGTAGTGTATTGGGTGTGATATCGAGATGGAAGTATCACTCCAGTCATAGTGGAGATGATGGTCACGTAGGATACGGAACTCGTTCTCTTATGTGCTCGAGCTATCGGGATATTATGACTAGGTCATGTTTATCCGATTATAGAGACTAGTTACCAGAGATCCGATATGTGCTTCATACGGGGCAGACACAATTCCAGCCCCAGACCTAGCACGTGACATCTGATACTGGATGGAAATACGCAATACTACGTATACTATGCCTGATATAGATCACATATTCCTATAAGGATATTTCTGGAGAATTGGGTAGGCATGGCGCTTTGCTAGAAGCCAACCTTGTCTTGTAAAACGGTATAAACGTAGTACTAGGTACTTACGTGTTCGGATAGTCTGACGACCGTATTTACTGCCAACATATCCGGGGATCTCATGGGTCGCTTCCCAAAGATTCATCGATGATGTATGACTCGCACTTTATTAATCTGGGATTAATTAGTAGAGAGAGAAAATTAATTTGGGATTAATTGCGGAGATATTTTATCTGGGATAAAATATCATTTAAAGAGAGATCACGATTAATTTGGAATTAATCGATAAAATAATATATTGGATATATTATACGAAATTGGATTTCGACGCGGAATTGAAATTGGATTTTAATTCGGGCGAACGAGTTAATTTAGAATTAATTCGTTAGCGACGTGAATAATGATTTCGCTAGGCATAATCATTTAATTACGTCGCAACGGAAAATTCGTTAATTTGGAATTAGCAAACCCGAGCCCGGGAGTGTTTGCGAGCACATTCGCATTTCTAATTCGAGTGCGACACGCAAGTCAATTCAAGCGTCAAATCGCTAGTCACATCAAGAGTCAAATCATTAGTCACTTTGAGTGATGTGACAACTTCTCACTTGATTGATTGATTGATGTAAATAGTGATGTGAGTGGTTGAGGCTTTATTGCCTTTGACTTTTTTGAAATTGAAAAATGGAAAATGTTTAATTGTTTTTCTTGGAAAATCAATTAACAAATACAAAAAGCAATTTCTTCTCTCTCTTGCTAATAACACACAGTTTTAGAAACCCTCTCTCCCTCCTCTCATTTCTCTCGGCCTCAAGGCCATCTTCTTCTTTCTTCTCACTGGTTGGACCGAAAATGAAGAGGAGAAGCTAAGGAATTTTGTGGCATAATTCCTAAGTGCTAGCACACCATTTGAGTACATACAAAGGTGATAGGGGACTGAACACGTGAGCATGGAATCACCATTTGGAGCTTGGAGCTTTGAAGACATCCATGGCTGATTCTTGGAGGAGCATCATAGCCCACTGCCGTGCAGTCCACTGCTGAGCCACTACCACTGCCGAGCTTCACCAAGTGGGAGAAAAGTTTTGTTTTTCGTCGCATCCAAACCGATCGTTGTAAGTATGTTTCCGCCATATTTCTTCGTGTATTCACATGTGTTTCTTGCTTGATAATTGATCCTTGGGACCTTAGAGAATTCCAACAATGGTATCAGAGCCAATATTGAGCATGAAAATGATTTAGGATTAAAATTGGGTAAAATGTGTTTGAGCATGATTTGATGAAATTGGATGATTAAGTATGCTTAAATAATGTTGAATTGAAGTTGTGCATGGTCAATTTCATAAAATTTGATTGGATCAATTTTTCCCCAATTTTTTAGGCTTGGCCGAAAATATGATGTGCCCTAATGTCTTGGTATTTTTGTTTTTTTGATCATTGGATGACTTAAAACAATTGGGTAAAGTTGATTTGAGATTTAATTGGATTGAATTTTGAATTGGACAAATTTTCCCTAAATTAGTGGGCTTGGCCGAAACTAATGAATTGTAAAAGTCATGGTGATTTTTTGATTTTGACTCATTGGATGAGTTGAAATCATTTGGGTAATGTTAAATTGGATTTAATTGGATTGAATTCGAATCGGATATAAAAATACCCAAAATGCTGAGACTACAATAGCATGAATGGGTTTGATTTTTGATTAAATTGTGTTGGACACTATTTGATGTTAAAGAGCATGATTAGTTGTGTAAATTGATGATTTGGAAATGTTGATTTATGTAATTAATTATGTTATACACTTTAGATTAATTAAATTATAAAATTTGATTTTTGTAATTTAGTTAATAGGGCCTATTTTGGAAATTGGGCTTGAAATGTTGTTATTGGGCTTGGTTGAACCAAGTTAGGTTTAGGCTAAATTGGTTGGATTCAATTGGGCCCAAAACCGCCTCCATAAAGCCAAAATGCGACTAATGGACCTTTAAAGTTTAATTGGGCCTAATGGGCCTAAATTGATTTCTAGGCTTATGGGGTAATTCCTTGATTGGGCTTTGGTTGCCGAAGCCCACGCCTTAAAGAAATTAATTAAAAGCCCATTGGACTTTAATTAAATTGACGTTGGATGTTAATCGGGCCTTGAGACCCGTAACGATTAAATTTGGAATTTAAGTCGTAAAAGTTTATTAATAAAGTGTAATATTTAATTTGGAATTAAATAGCGAATTAGTATTAAATACAAATTGAATTGGATTTAATGTTGTAGTTTAATTTAATTCGAGAATTCGTACTTTGAGTACTTATTCGCAAAACGAGTTTGACTCGAGCAAAATCAAATCGTTGTTTGAACATTGGATGATCACTAATTATCGGATTAATTAATTTGATTAGATTGATTGATAACATGCTTGTGTGAATACATGGTTGCGATGCATGAATAATGTATATCGGATGGATATTAGATGGGTGAGGCAATTTTAGAAATTGTTGTAATAAATTTGGAATTTATTAATTGGACCTGCGTGTCCAGCCTTATTACCTCATTTCTCATTGTATTTCTCTTCTCACCTATTCGCCTCAATGTAAATGAGGTTTCTTTAGAAGTGTAGTGAAACGGGTAGAAGTAAATACTTGTGCTAGCGGGAGAGAGGAAATGAAGAGCTTTGATCTAGGATCAATGTGTATAGTATCTATCCGCATATCATTATTATTTATTATACGCGCTTTATTATGTGTTTAGAATGCATGTATAAGGGTGTATGATGATGAGACCTTAACAAAGATAATAAATTGGTTGCCAATTTGCACGCGAAAAACCCTCAAATAATATTAAGCGTTTTTCCTTCCATTCAGTGATTCTTACTCAAGATCCAAGACTGGCATTGGTTTGTTGGCCAAAGTCAAGGCCTTTGTCCGTCGAGGATGTGTTTGAATCACGAAAGCTTTGTTCCATATTGGTGTCTTGTCCAAGTTGTGGTTTGTTGGCCAAAGTCAAGACCATTTCTTGTCCATCGACATTGATTACGAAGCTTTCCATGGTCAATGGGTTCCGCTTAACTGGGATCACTAAGTTTGTTGTGCCAAAGCCAAGGCTTAGTTGATTCAGAGGAAAAAGGTTAGGCAATATATTGGATATATTGGCATATATAAGATATATGTTTTGGACTTGGATGTCCCCCTACTGAATCTAGGAATTGGATTGGATCCAATTGATCTTAGAGATCTACCTAGTTAATTATCATACAATTTGTCGGCCAAAGTCAAGATTGTGTGATATTTAACGGGATCCTAGCCCACTAGGAAACACGGTTTCCCGAGTACTCGACAGAGGGTTAGAGGCTCGCCGAAAAATAGTGGGAGGCAAGAATTGAATTTGCAATATTCGTTTAATTACTTGCCATACGCGCTCAAATCAAATATCATTCGTCAAATAAATTAAATGTTAGTTGGACTAATATTTAAATTGTTGTTTTAATAAACAGTTAGACTGTATTCAAACTATTCATTTATAGTTGATTATATAATTCGATTATAATAATCAATATATTTGATTTAATTAATTATAGTTGATTAAATAGTTGGACTATTAAAATCAAGATAAAATTGAAAGATTGACATTTAAAACATAATCCTAGGGAAAATGTATTTAAATGGTTTAATTTTTCAAATTGGGAATAAATTTCAGGATAGTCCTGAAATATAACAAGTTACTTTATTTGATAAAATAACATATTATGCATAAGCCCGGAGTTAAGCAAATAGTAGAGCATGATCTTTGGAAGATTCATGTAATGATAACTTTAGTGCTTAATCCATTAAGCTTGTCGCAGTAGACTCATTAATTTCTAAATCAGAACTAAGGATTAGATCCTTAAAGTATGATATTGAAATTGAAGGATCTTCATAAATCTATATTTAGATTTTAGAAGTACAATTGCAAGAATAACTCTTGGAGAGTTAATGACTATTCTCAAGGAGACAAAGTCAAAGTTTGCAATAAGGCAAGTAGCGCAAGGCGCACCTTACTTTGATATTCTAGAAACCCGAGGCTTGGCCAAAGGCTACTGGAATATGGAAATGGGCAAAGGCAAAATCATTATTATCTTCTGGGAAGATAAAGGACATATCCCAAAATGTCTGCCTAAATGTGGCAAACGGGATCGCGAAAGCATTACTGCCGTTTGCACAAAGCAGACATGAAGGAATTGAAGACGAGCAAGGCTCTGACTTCAAATATGTTTGTCATAATTATGTTAATTACTAGTATTAAAATTAGATTTTAAATACTTAGTGTGATACATAAATATATACTGGTGTTCAGAATCTGCTATGAGCAGGATACTGACTTCAGTTGAGATTAATCTACGAATTGGAAAGGGGACGACTGTCGCTGTTTTAACCGTAGATACCTAATTTTAGGAACTACCCTCGGGTGTGTACCTAAATTTAGAAACTGTTATAATGTAACTAGTTTGACTAGAAACATTATCTCTTTATCAGTGTATAATCCGTTGCGGATTTACCTTTATATCCTAGAACACTAAAGTGTTTTATTTTATAAAGATGATATTGAGATAAACACATTAGATGTGAATAACAGAATTTATATTTTGAATATAAATAAATCTCATATTTATACAACATGACAAACAAATAGCTCAAACTGATTTGATTAGATGAAACTTAATTGTGGCATTGTTGTCTGGGACACATTCAAACAAGACTCGTATATCCGCACTTTTGAAGAGTGGGTACTAGGACATATTTGATTCCAATCAAATAAAGTCTATGAATCTAGTTTATTGGGCAAAGTGCCTAAAACACTATTTACTTGGTAAAAGTGTAAATGCCATCGATCTGTTAGCCCTAGTTCATAGTGAAGCAAATGGGCCCATGTCTGGCTAGGCTAGATGTGAATATGAATATTTCGTGACCTTTACGTATGTGGCATCGTGTTATGGTTATGTGTTTCTTTGAAACACAAATCAGAAACTTTAAAGTTTTCGACACGAAATAGACAAACAGATCGGCTGAAGTATTAAACTGTCACGGTAAGACCGTAATGCAAAATACATAGGCAATAAGTTTCTAATATACTTCAAAGAGTAAAGTATTATTTCAAAGAGGAATCCTCCTGGAACACGTCAATTTGACGGTGTGTCCGAACAGAGTAACCGAATTTTGTTGGACATGATAAGGTTAATCATGAGTCGCTATGAGCTACCAATTCCTTCAACGGATACACATTAACAGTGTTGAACTTATTTTGAATAAGGTTCCATAAAAGTCTGTTTGACAGATATCATATTAGATATGAACAGGAAACAAACTAGGTTTCACATTCCGGTAAATTTGGGAATGCTAGGCATATATTTGGATGATACCAAATAAGAACCCAAATCAGATAAGTGCCAATTGTAGGTTATCCTAGGGATACCAAAGTATAGTACTTATACAACTCACTTGAGAACAATTTAATTGTTGCTCACCATGCGGTTTTCCTAAGAGGAATACCGATATGCAGTGGTAAGTGGGAGGATAGTAAAACTCGATGAAAATCGGAGTGATATTGTTCAAGGCACTAAGTCCTTAATGGAACACAAACAGTTCATCAAGGATGAAACTGTACCATTAATCTTCGAATACACAAGAACCACGTTAGTTGGAGAGAGTCAGAAAACAACCTGGGGTATGAGTTTCTGATCTCACCTCGTAAAGATGTCAATCTTTTGAGGTATACCAACTGACTACGTATGAGGAAGTGATACAAGGTATCGACTCCCTATTATGGAAAAGTGCCATGAATCCGAAAAGGGTTCCATGTATAACAACCAAGTTTGGATACTAGTTGATGTACCGCAAGGCATTGTGCCTATTGGTACTATATAAGTCTTCAAGGAAGGCATACATGGATGGAAACATACCAACGTATAAAGCTAGGCTTTTAGCGGAAAGGTATCGTTATCAATATTGTGTCGATTATGATTCAACCTTTTACCTGTTGCCACGGTAAATCCATTTGGATAATGCTTGCTGATGCTGCATGTTTCATTTATGAAATATGACAGCTGAACGGGAAAATCACTTTCTTTAAACGGAAACCTGTTGGAGGATGTTTACCACATCCTGTCGGTTTTGTCATACCAAAACTAGCAAACAAGATTTGCAGGTTATTCGATCCATGTATGGATTGAAGCAAGCGTTAGGTTCTTGGAATTATCGTTTTGATGTAATCATAATGGAGTATGATTTAATTCAAAACGAAAATGATTCTTGTGTATATAAGGAGGTTAGTGGGAGCGCACAGACAGTGAATGTCCTATAAAATAATGATATGTCATTTCTTGGAAATGATATTGCCATAAAACAATCGGAGAAAGCTTGGCTTTCGACAATATTCTCCGAAGAATACTTGGGGAGAGACAACATTTATTCTAGGAATAAAGATCTACTGGGCTAGATCTAAAAGTTGTTAATACTCTACGAGAACTCTATGGAGAAGGAGAACTTGAAATGACTGGGATCACTACTGCAAGTTTCCTAACCGATGAAAACGGTACTGTACATTTTGAATAACGGAACAGTGAGCTGGAAATCTTCCAAGCAAGATACTGTTACCGAATAAACAACAAATGTGGGTTATTACAGCAGCTGAGGCAGCAATAGAAGCCATTTGGGTCGATAATAAATCTAATTAGATTAGATATAGTTCTATTAGCAGCTGAGCTAGGCTTCAGCACAAGCTAAAGAATTAATGGTCTCATCAACGATCCATATATATACTTCGATATTCATCTGATTCGTTCGGATCATACATCGTGGCGATGTAATGATCGAATAAATCGCATCAGACGATAATCATGCAAATCCGCTGACGAAAGCCTTTCCTCAGCAATTTGAGCCAACCGTACATAGTTCGGGTGTAAAACACTCGAGTGACTAGCTATAGGCCAAGTGGGAGATTGTTGGACAATTATGACCCATAGCGTCACTATTTGTACAGATCATGGTGTTGTTGTACAAATTAACTTTGTGACAAATGAGATTGCTCTCTTATCATTTGTGATTAGATCACCAAGATGTATAAATGATATGAGGTCCTTATGATTTGTTCCTGGATTGAGAATGATATGAGACAGTATCAGTCCATGAAGGATAAATCATTAAATATCCCTAGTCAGAGTATTATCGAGATTGGACATCGATAATGCGTAAAAGACTAGTATTACACTTGTGCGCGTTGTGAAGGCATAACGACATAGTTCTCATATATTTGGGTATAGGATACTCATGCAAGTGTAATAGGAGGTTGTGTTTTACCGATGGTACGGGAAACAGCTTTGCTCTGGATAGACCCTATCGGAATTCCATTGGTAGTATGACTATGTGTCTATGGAAGTCCGAAATCAGGGTAGGTGTATTTGGTCTTAACCTGAGACTTGCACCGCTAATACTTGCGACAATCAATATACTTTGGTTTTGGTCGTCCGTGGCTTTAACAGGTTCTGTGTACGCCTCTTCTGGGTATATTGAGAATCATAGTGTATTGGGTGTGATGTCGAGATGGAAGTATCACTCCAGTCATATTGGAGATGATGGTCACGTAGGATACGGAACTCGTTCTCTTATATGCTCGAGCTATCGGGATATTATGACTAGGTCATGTTTATTCGATTATAGAGACTAGTTACCAGAGATCCAATATGTGCTTCGTACGGGGCAGACACAATTCCAGCCCCAGGCCTAGCACGTGACATCCGATACTGGATCGAAATACGCAATACTACGTATACTATGCCTGATATAGATCACATATTCCTATAAGGATAATTCTGGAGAATTGGGTAGGCATGGCGCTTTGCTAGAAGCCAACATTGTCTTGTAAATCGGTACAAACGTAGTACTAGGTACTTACGTGTTCGGATAGTCCGACGACCGTATTTACTGCCAACATATCCGTGGATCTCATAGGTCGCTTCCCGAATATTCACCGATGATGTATGACTCGCACTTTATTAATCTGGGATTAATTAGTAGAGAGAGAAAATTAATTTGGGATTAATTACGGAGATATTTTATCTGGGATAAAATATCATTTAAAGAGAGATCACGATTAATTTGGAATTAATCGATAAAATAATATATTGGATATATTATACGAAATTGGATTTCGACGCAGAATTGAAATTGGATTTTAATTCGGGCGAACGAGTTAATTTAGAATTAATTCATTAGCGACGTGAAGAGTGATTTCGCTAGGCATAATCATTTAATTACGTCGCAACGGAAAATTCGTTAATTTGGAATTAGCGAACCCGAGCCCGGGAGTATTTGCGAGCGCATTCGCATTTCGAATTCGAGTGCGACACACAAGTCACATCAAGCGTCAAATCGCTAGTCACATCAAGCGTCAAATCATTAGTCACTTTGAGTGATGTGACAACTTGTCACTTGATTGATTGATTGATGTAAATAGTGATGTGAGTTGTTGAGGCTTTATTTCCTTTGACTTTTTTGAAATTGAAAAATGGAAAATGTTTAATTGTTTTTCTTGGAAAATCAATTAACAAATACAAAAAGCAATTTATTCTCTCTCTTGCTAATAACACACGGTTTTAGAAACCCTCTCTCCCTCCTCTCATCTCTCTCGGCCTCAAGGCCATCTTCTTCTTCCTTCTCACTGGTTGGACCGAAAATGAAGAGGAGAAGCTAAGGAATTTTGTGGCATAATTCCTAAGTGCTAGCACACCATTTGAGTACATACAAAGGTGATAGGGGACTGAACACATGAGCATGGAATCACCATTTGGAGCTTGGAGCTTTGAAGACATCCATGGCCGATTCTTGGAGGAGCATCACAGCCCACTGTCGTGCAGTCTACTGCTGAGCCACTACCACTGCCGAGCTTCACCAAATGGGATAAAAGTTTTGTTCTTCGTCACATCCAAACCGATCGTTGTAAGTATGTTTCCGCCATATTTCTTCGTGTATTCACATGTGTTTCTTGCTTGATAATTGATCCTTGGGACCTTAGAGAATTCCAACATCAACAACTTCCTGGAAGTTTGCGGCACTTTCAACTATAACCGAGCGGCTGAAGAAGCAATGAGACTGCATGTTTTTCCATACTCCTTGAAAGACAGAGCTAAAACTTGGCTACATTCATTACCAGTAGGTTCCATCACAACTAGGAACACTCTAGCCACCAAATTCCTTGCAAAGTATTTTCCACCAACCCGAACTGCAAAGTTGAGGAATGCCATTACATCCTTTGTGCAACAAGACTCAGAATCTCTCTGCGAAGCTTAGGTACAAGGATTTACTTAGAAAATATCCTCATCATGAGATTGCAAAATGGCTACAAGTCCAAACCTTCTTTAATGGACTTTCTGGACTGATGAGAACCACAATTGATGCTGCTGTTGGAGTAGCTTTAATGGCAAAAGGAGAAGATCAGGCCTGGGACCTAATTGAAGAAATGGCCAACAACAATTCATTATGGCCAACAGAAAGGAGCATGATCCAAAGAATTGCTGGAATTTATGAAGTTGCAGCCAACATAGCAGTGAATGCCAAGCTAGATCAGATATGCAAATTTATGGAAACTCTTAACATGCAAGGTAATACTGGATCCACAAGTTTACCATATGGAGGAGCACCAGAAACAAACCAACAAGAAGAAACGGTGAATTATGTCAATAATTTCAACAGACAGGGGAACAATCCATATTCCAACACCTACAACCCAGGGTGGAGGAATCATCCAAATTTCACATTGAGCAACAACTCGGGGCAAAAGAACTATCCACCACCCGGATTCCAACAACAAAACAAAGGCCAAAGCATGAAAAAGAACCACGAATAGCATAAGTGCTAGCCCAATTAAAAAAATATGATGATATGTTTCAGAGCCAATCAGCTTCCATTAAAGCACTGGAAAATCAAATTGGACAACTGGCCAATGCTCAGAGTTACAGACCGCCAGGAAATCTTCCTGTCAACACAAAACCAAATCCAAGGAACAGAGTGAATGAGCAATGTCAAGCCATTACTTTGAAAAGTGGTACTGAAATCAACAAAGATATTGGAATCAAGGCATCCATTGAGGAAGTTCCAAAAGATGCAGTTCCACAGATGGAGGAAAAAGAAGCAAAGGAAAAGGATCAAGAAAGAAATACTCTACCTCCACCTTTTCCACAGCGTCTCCAGAAAAACAAACTGGACAAACAATTTGCTCGATTTTGGAGGTCTTCATAAAGCTGCATATCAACATACCATTTGCAGAAGTGTTGGAAAAAATGCCCAGCTATGTCAAATTCATTAAAAGATATTCTTTCATGAAAACGGAGATTGAGAGATTACGAGACAGTAGCATTGACAGAAGAATGCAACACCATCATTCAGAGGAAACTTCCCCCGAAGTTGAAAGATCCTGGCAGTTTCACTGTCCCATGCACCATTGGAGAACATTATATCGGTAAAGCTGTATGTGATTTAGGTGCAAGTGTTAATTTGATGCCTTTTTTGATTTATAGGAAACTGCAAATTGGAGAAGCAATGCCCATCTCAGTCTCTCTGCAACTTGCTGATAGAACGCTCGCATTCACGAGAGGAGTAGATGAAGATGTGCTGGTAAAAGTCGACAAACTCATTCTCCCAGCAGATTTCATTATCCTTGACGTAGAAGAAGACAAAGATGTACATATCATCATAGGAAGACCATTCTTAGCTACAGGTCGAACTGTTATTGATGTGCAAAAAGGAGAACTAACCATGAAAGTGCAGGACCAAGAAGTTACCTTCAATGTTTTCAAAGCCATGAAATTCTCGAGTGAAGAAAAAAAGGAGGAATATTTCATAATTGACGTTGTTGATAGTATCATCTAGGATACTGATACAATTCCCACGGATAAACTTGAAGCTTGCATCACCAATATGACTGACAGCGAGCTAGATGCTGAAATTCTGGAATGTATCAACTATCTTGACAAGCCGTTTCGTTTCAAATCGACACCACCAGTGGAAAGTCTGGAACTACAGAAGAAAGAGCGAATCAAGCCCTCAATTGAAGAACCACCGCAGCTGGAGCTAAAGTTACTACTGAACCATCTCATGTATGCTTTCTTAGGAAACTCTTTTGAATTACCTGTGATTATTTCTTCTTCGCTAACATTGGAGCAGGAAGAAAAGTTGTTGAGAGTGTTACGAGAAAACAAGAAAGCCATTGGCTGGACTATATCAGACATTCAAGGTATTAGTCCATCATTTTTCATGCATAAAATTCTGATGAATGACGAGTACAAACCCACGGTGGAGCATCAACGGAGACTAAATCCATCCATGAAGGAGGTCGTGAAGAAAGAAATCATCAAATGGTTGGATGCTGAAATCATCTACCTCATCTCTGACAGCACTTGGGTGAGTCCTATGCAATGTGTTCCAAAGAAATGAGGAATTACTATAGTCAGAAATGAAAAGAATGAGCTGATACCAAAAAGAACGGTGATTGGATGGAGAGTATGCATTGCCTACATGAAGCTGAACAAAACAACAAGGAAATATCATTTTCCGCTGCCATTCATTGATCGGATGCTAGACAGACTGGCGGGACATGAGTTCTATTGCTTTCTGGATGGATATTTGAGGTACAATCAGATAGCCATCGCCCTAGAAGATTAGGAGAAAACAACTTTTACATGTCTGTATGGTACTTTTGCTTTCCGCAGGATGCCATTTGGACTATGTAATACTCCTGCTACGTTTCAACGTTGTATGATGACCATCTTCTCAGACATGCTGGAACAAAGTATGGAGGTTTTCATGGATGATTTCTTTGTGTTTGGAGACTCTTTTGACCACTGCTTGCAAAATCTGGAACAAGTGTTACAAAGATGTGAAGATACCAACCTGGTGCTCAACTGGGAGAAATGCCACTTCATGGTGTATGAAGGCATCATTCTGGGACATCGGATCTCAAAAAATGAAATTGAGGTAGACAAAGTAAAGATCGAGACAATTGAAAAACTACCTCCACCAATATTTGTTAAAGGGATTCAGAGTTTTCTCGGACATGCAGGCTTTTACAGGAGATTTATCAAAGACTTCTCAAAGATTGCCAAAGCTCTGTGCAATCTTCTGGAGAAAGATGTGCCTTTCAACTTCACCAAGGAATGCCAAGAAGCTTTTGCGATCTTAAAACATAAGCTGGTTTCTGCTCCCATCATTGTAGCACCAGACTGGACCCTTCCATTTGAGGTGATGTGCGATGCTAGTGATTTTGTTGTACGTCCAGTTTTGGGACAACGCAAAGCAAAAATTTTCCACACCATTTACTACTCCAACAGAACTCTGAATGAAGCTCAACTCAACTACACAACCACTAAAAAGGAGTTTCTTACAGTTGTGTTTTCTTTTGATAAATTCCGCTCTTATCTGCTGGGTCCCAAAGTGGTGGTCTACACAGATCATTCAGCAATCAAATACCTGATCGCGAAGAAAGATGTCAAACCCATATTGATCCGTTGGATACTTCTACTGCAAGAATTTGACGTGGAGATCCGAGATAGGAAAGGGACAGAAACCCAAGTGGCATATCACTTATCGAGGCTTGAGAATGGAGAAACAGCTGGCAAAGAACTGACAATCAAAGAAACTTTTCCATATGAACAATTTTTTTCCATGAAACAACATGATGTCCATTGGTATGCTGACTATGTCAACTACATAGTATCGGGAAAATGGCCGTTGGAATGGACAACTCAGCAACGAAAGAAGTTCTTCAAAGAAGTCAAACATTATATCTGGGATGAGCCGTACCTGTTCAAACGTTGTGCTGATCAATTACTGAGACGTTGTGTTCCACAAGAGGAGGTCAACAGTGTCTTGCAACATTGTCATTTATCACCATATGGCGGACATTTCAGCGGGAATAAAATTGCAGCCAAAGTCCTTCAATCAGGTTTGTTCTGGCCCACTCTTTTTAAAGATGCTCACTTATTTGCTCTTTAATGTGACAGGTGCCAGAGAACGGGAAATATTTCAAGGAGAAATGAATGACCTATGTAAAATATTCTGGAAGTGGAGATATTAGATGTATGAGGTATAGATTTTATGGGACCCTTTGTTCCATCATTCAGAAACTTGTACATACTAGTTGCAGTAGACTACATCTCCAAATGGGTTGAAGCAATTGCACTGCCATCCAATGATTCAAAAGTTGTGATTAAATTCCTTAAAAAGAATATTTTCACTCGCATCGGAACACCTCGGGCGATTATCAGCGATGGTGGCACATATTTTTGCAACAGATACTTCGATGCACTCCTATCCAAATACGGAGTTACTCATAAAGTTGCCACAGCCTACCACCCACAGTCAAATGGAAAGGTTGAAGTTTCAAACAGGGAGACCAAAAGAATCTTGGAGATAATCTTTGGATCAACAATGAGGACTGGTCTACAAAACTAGATGACGCATTATGGGCCTACCGGACATCTTACAAGACACCCATTGGTATGTCCCCATATCGAATGGTGTTTGGGAAAGCGTGCCATCTGCCAGTAGAGCTTGAACACAAGGCGTACTGGGCACTGAAGAAGTTAAATCTTGATCTGCAAGCAGCAGGAGAGAAATGACTCCATCAACTCAACGAATTGGAGGAATTTCGCCTACAGGCTTATGAGAATGCCAAACTGTACAAAGAAAATACCAAGAAATGGCATGATCGAAAAATAATGCGCAGACATTTGGAACCAAGGCAGCATGTGTTGTTATACAATTCAAGGTTGAAACTTTTCCCTGGAAAGTTGAAATCAAGGTGGTCAGGTCCATTTGTGATCACTCAAGTTTTACCATATGGAGCTTTTGAGTTACTTGATCCTAACACCAATGAAACATTCAAAGTTAACAGTCAGCGTGTCAAGCACTACTGTGGAGAATCATTTAAGCGACAAAAAGAAAGTGTCACACTTTCATATCCAGCCTAACGTTCGGGCAGTCATGTCTAGCTGACGACTTTAAACTTAGCGCTAGCAGGGAGGCAACCCATGCAATTTGTATATATATTCAGATTTGGTATGTTTTAGTTTTGTGTGTTTAATTTTTGCTGGTAAAGTCATTTCACGATGGAAGACATTCTCGCAAATCTTCACAAACAATTTCCTTCTCTCCCTCAAAACTCTCTGATTAAGTCTACAAAGCTCGCTTGGAAAGAATGAGACTATTGATGATCAAAGGTATTCCTAATGATATTCGTTGGATTATTGAAGCACAAGTCTGATTGGCAGGTGAGTCTTCTGACTCTTTTGTTTCATATCTGTCTGGTTTAGGGAAAAACACCTACGCTAAAAATAGAAGAGCTAAAAAAATGGGTGTTTGCTATAAATGTGCTCATATGACATGTAATACTCGTTGTCGTTCTTTAGGAATGGTGTCTGATAACCGTGAGGATAAAATTAATTCATTAGGGATGGCTTGAGTAAGGAGTCTTTGGATGACATATCTAACACTCTTGAGACGCATTCCAGTGGATATGTGCATCACGTAATTCACATGTTATATACATAATTCTGTAAAGAAATACAACAGTTAAGTCTCGGGAATCTGACTCAAAAAGACCCTGTTTTCCAATTTATAAGAAAATTGGATGGGAAGCTTGTCCCTGACGTATAGACGTCATTCAAGCCGTTACTTCTTGTAAATTTTATTATCTCTTTGTCTTTTCCTAATAATTGTTATTTGTTTTGTCATTTTCTTTTATTTTCTCCGACAGATGGAGGAGATTTTTACAGTACTATCTTGGGGGAACTTGAACATATTCTAGAAACTGATTGGACTGTTTAATACTGATGGATTTTATGATTTTCTTTGTGTGTTTCTTGATGATGCCCAGATAATTGGGTTCGTGTCAAAACCTTTAAAAGAACTCCTTTTCACTGCCAGAACTGCCCAGGATTTAATTGACCAAATCTTAGCCTTTGAACCACAAATTGACTCTATCCATTCCAAGATAAACTGGTCCGATAATGATCATGGTAAGAAGCGTCAGATAAATTTGGATCTTAACCTTTAATTTTCATTTTAGATGTAGAATTTCAGCTAATCAGATACTGTTCTAAACTCATCTTCTACTTTTTAAGACATTGAGGACAATGTCTCATTTAGGTTTGGGGGTGGGGAATAGTTGTAATATTTTATTTTTATGTTGTTTTTTATTTTTAGTCCAAAATTTTCAAAAAATTCAAAAAAATAAAAAATTTTTACAAAAATTAAAAAAAATATTTTGTGTTTTTGTGTTTTTAACTTGATTAATCAAGTCAAATTGGTGTGAGATAGCTGTGTAAGGAATTTTTCACTCCTGAGACGTATCTCAACCTATTTCGGAACAAGTTAATTTTTGTTTATTTCCTTTTAAATTATTTAATTTGTGAATTCTCCATTAAAACTGACTAAAATGGATCTTCATATGCTCAGTTGACAGGTTTTATCAACATACATGGTAACATACATACATGAGTTGTAATTGACAAGTTTGTAATATTTAGTGCTCTAGTTTAATTGGAAGAAACATATAAAAAGCGATGGGATAAAAAAAACCATCTAAGATCCGAGTTATTAAGTCTGTAGGGGTGTTTTAACACATAGTGCCCTAAAACCAACTGGTTTGGGAGTCACTGGCCCAAAGCTCGCTACATGGATCAAAGATGTTACAAAAAAATATATATATCGAAAATCTGAGTAATTAAGTCTATATGGGTGTCTCAATACCTAGTGCCCTAAAGCCAACTGGTTTGGGAGTCACTGACCCAAAGCTCGTTACATGGATGGAAGATATTGTATATAAATAAATAAAAACCAGAAAAATCAGAAAAATATTCCATTGCTTAAAAAAGTGTGAATTCTGATATAACTTTAGGACAAAAATATTACTCTTTTCTCAACTACACTTGTGACTATTATGGGCAAAAATGAGTTGATTAATATTTTGTTGGTTATGTATATGAAGAATGGTATCAGAGAATTTACTTATTCGGTAATTTAGAAAGAAAGAAAACAACTCTTAACTTGGATAAGGAGTTTCACATGTTTAGTCACTAACTTGTTAATTCTATTTTCTCTTGTCTTTTTGCTTTTGTGTGCATTAGTTTTATTATCTTTTTACTTTTTATAATGACGTTTGTGGGTATCGTCGCTGTAAGCTCTCACGAGACTACAACTCATCCACTAGGGACACCTAGGGGTTTAAAGGCTTGTTGCATACGCTAAAAGCAATTGTGATCCCTACGAAAATGGCTTAGTTTAATTTTTATTTTAAAGATGTTTATGTTATTTAATTTTGTTGTTTTGCTCGAGGACTAGCAAAATGTTAGGTTTGGGGGTGTGATGAGTGGTAAATTTATCACTATTTCCCACTCATTTGACCTAATATTTTGTATAGTTTCTTGAGTTTTGTGAATATTTTGATGTGTTTTGTGTTATTTTGTAGATAAATAAAATTTCAGGACCCTCTGGAAGCAATTCAGGGCCAAAACAGTGAAAAACAGACGAAAAGGGCAAAACTGTCATTTGGGCGTCGCGACCACTAACGTGCGCCGGAGTCTGCTAACGTGCTCTTGGACACGTGGACCAATTAGAGAAGTTTTGCTAAAATACAACGTCTGCTAACGTGCGCCGAATTTGCTAATGTGTGCCTGCCACATGTCAACATCACAACAAATCATGCTAACGTGCGCCGGAAACGTGTCATCATCACATGCTACCGACAATCATCATAGCCACGTCATCAATGGCGTCAGCACAATAATTCAGTTAGTGCCACATCAGTGCCACATCATCACAATTATTGAGTAATCATTCAGCCGTGCCACGTGTCACCATCTCCGCAACCCGCGTGCCACACGTCCTTCATCAACGGCGCGTCGCGACGCAAGAACAAACTTGTGAGTCGCGACGCGCAGAGCTAATTTTTGCCTATAAATAGAAGGCCGAATTTCAGATTTGAATTCATGCTTTCTTCTATTTAATTCCTTAAGAATACTAAGAAGATTGTATCTTGTTTGTTTATTTACAGCTTTCAGTAATTAATTTCCTCTTTTTCACTTTCTTTTCTTTACTTTTCAGTCTTTACTTTCTGCAATTTACTTTTACGCACAATACTTTTCTTTCTTTACTTTTTCAGTTTTTACTTTTCAGTAATTAGGAGGTAACTCCCCCTGCTGGGGTAAAAGGTAAAGCTTTTATTACTAATATTTAGATTAATCTCCCTTAATTATAATATATAAACTATTTAAAACCTGACTTAATGAGGATACCGCTTTATTGGTCGGTTGGTAATTATTGAAATTGGTTTTAACCTGACTTAATGAGGATACCGCCTGGTTGGTCGGTTGGTAATTAATTATTAATTTGACTTAATCAGGATACCGCTTATATGGCTGGTTGGTAATTATCACGCAAAGTTTATATATTATAATAAGGGAGATATCGAAAATAGTAGTGATAAAAGTGGATCCTTTTACTCCAGCATTTTCTTTTATTGTACTTTTACCTTTTTAATTTCCAGCATTTACTTTCAGCATTTACTTTTCAGTATTTACTTTCAGCATTTACTTTCCAGCATTTACTTTATGTCTTTTATTTTATTTAAGTTTTTACTAGCCTTAGATATATGTCGTAACTAAGTCTGTTATCTATGGTTGTGATGAATTCCAATAGCACCGGTTTATAAGGGGTTATTTTATAGTTTGGGTAATATAAAGGTTTACTTATTAAGTCTTAAGCTTAATGCTTCTTGTTAACTGGCCATTAATAAGATTGATTTGGTAAACTTAAAATAAACTTGACAAAGGAAATTTAGGTTTCAGCCTTAGACTTAATATCCCACGATCTTCCTTGAGGATAGATAACCCTTTAATAGATTTCCTTACAGGATAGACATATACCTGTCGGGCGGGGGTAGCCACAATTGGAACTTAAACTTAATGAATTCTGGTAACTTGGTTGGCATAGACATATGATTAATTGGGTTACACTGGGTATTTACATCTGACCATCGACAAAGGCTTTTACAGAATTTCGTGTTCCAGGTTAGTAAACCAATATATTACACAAACATAAAATAATCACTTCATCTTTTAAAAGATATTGGAATAATTCACAACCATGGATAATTTAATAATCTTGAATTTTCTTCAATTTACTTTCGAACTGTTTTTACTTATTTTAAATTTAAATTCACCATCCAAACAAACAACCAATCCATTAGATACTTGTAAAAATTTGGCTTCATTAATTAATAGCTTAGGTATTAAGTCCTTGTGAGATCGATATTTTTTATATTACTTGAACGATACGTACGCTTGCGTTATACGCGTGTGATTACGCACCGGTCACATACATGTATTCTAAATACATATATGCATTTGTTTGAATCAAAACACAAACCAATTTAGAATCCCACTATAAAATGTCTCATGAATAATTCAAGTTCACCTAAAGATGGTCAAGTGATTCTAGAATGGTAGCCATAGCTCTAAGCTTTAATATAGAGTTCCAAACTCTTATTAAGTGTTTCATGTCTAATATGAACATATTTGACCTAATTACAAGCATATTGTGTTTATACTTCAAAAGCATCCTAACACAATTCATTAGCCTTATTTCAACTTTAAGTTATGTAATTATGCATCCAATACATAATTCATCAATATATTTCTCACTAATGAAAACTCACTAATGAAGAACATAGTTTAGGAGAAGATAAAACATTACCCAGTAAGCTTGATACAAAGATCCAATCTTTTTCTCCTTATTGAAATGGTTGGAGAACTTCCAAGGTTTGCAAGCTCGACTTCAAGATCCAATCTTGATTCCAATGTTAGCAAGCTTTACTCTAAGATCCAATCTTGATTTCTCCTAGATGAAATATTGTAGAGACCTCACAAAGCTTCTCTAAACACATCTCTAACTTAGGCTAATTTCTCCAAGAATTGCTTGTATCTAGCATTTTCAAGCTTAATTAAAACATCCTAAAGCTTGCTATTTATAGCAAAACTTAGGCCATTTTTAATTAATAAAAGTTTAATCAATTTTATGTGGGCTTAATCTAATTTGTCCAAATATATATAATTAGGTGTGACTAATCACATTTGTCTACCACTTTGATTTAATCTAATAAAATCAAGACAAATATTAGGAAATTGATTAGTTCAATGTTTGCCACTTTGATTTAATCCAATTAAATCAAGCCAAAAACACATATAATTACATACTTGCAATTACTATAATATCCTCAAATAGTAGATATAATTATGAAATTATGACAAAGCCCTTGTGTAAATATTGAATTAATCCAATTAATCAAATTAGGTCAAAGTAAATAATCAATGTTATCTAATAACACTTGATTATTTTAATTGATAATTATAATATCGAATATTATCTTTTATAAAAAATAATCGACTACCCAAGTGCTCAACGAGTACACTTCATATTGGGACTCTCTATGTTCAGACATGTTCGTCATATAAGCCTAGCTAATATGTACACAATACGGCCACCACCGAATTTGCGAAGAAAACGAACAACCTTTTTAAACTATACAAGTCGAGGTCATCATATATGTTTAATAATCTCTCTATCGTAGGCTATCCGAGTTGTGCTTAGGAAACATAGAATATACCGTCAAGTTTCTGAGGCGCACATCACATGTCGACATGTCCATGATTCTTTACAACTGATGCGATTCACCCTAGGTGATTGCCTTTGGCCAAATTTTTAAGAATCGTGACTTACTTATATGGATACCTAAACCTTTTATGGTACACATACGGGCTGGTGAAATCTATCTTGATTCATAATTGATTAACAAGTGCATCGGTCAACACCCAATGAACATCTAGAGGCCAGACCATGAAAGGTTTCTGACATACATGGCATCAAAATGTGGAGGATCTCACATAAAATCAATGCTATCATATAATCAAAGGATCATATATGCTACTCGATTCAATGAGATTCCTATTGACGGTACTTTCAACTATTAGGATCACTTGTGAGTCATTCAGTATTCGGTCCAACCAATACCCACATGTCTATACAAGCTTCTAAAGCTCATTGTACATCGGGTTTAAACCATTGGAACTCTAATTCCAACATACGACATGTGCTAGTCTTCTAGGTTATAGGAATTAGACTGTATTCCAAAACCAACGATTATGAATATTTACATTAAGAATAGTTTACAATAGTAATATTTATCACAATGTCGGACCACCTAGTGTCTAATTTTACTACAAGACTATTCTAAGGTCGATGTCATTCTTAGCATATTTATACATCAATCTAATATGCATAATGATAATACCATTAATAAGGTATGAAATGAAAATATAGTTATTTTATTAATAAATAATAAAATATACAATATATTATTCGGATTGGCACTCCAAGCACCAATTCTAACAACGTGGCACAAAGAGGGAGCATTCCCTAGTGGCCAAGTATTTATTGTGGCTCGGGGTCAGGTTACATCCCACTGAGGCCTTATTGTGCTGTTGGCATGGGATTGGAGTTTCTCCCCCATGGCCAAGTGTTGAGTGGCACAAGGAGGGAGAATTCCCATGTGGCCAAGTATTTATTGTGGCTCGGGGTCGGGTTACATCCCACCAAAGCCTTATTATGCTGTTAGCATTGGATTGAAGTTTCTCCCCCATGGCCAAGTGTTGAGTGGCAGAATGAGGGAGCATTCCCTTGTGGCCAAGAATTTATTGTAGCTCGGGGCTGGGTTACATCCCGTCGAGGTCCTATTATTGTATGTTGGCGCACGGAAGAAGCATTCTCTTGCCTCCAAGTGACTTATATAGCTTGGGGATGGTCTTCCCCCAAGGCCTCTCTTCGTTAGATCAGATCGGGCTTGCGTTACATCCCGCTGAGGCCCTAATATTGTGTGTTGGCGTAATAAGGGGTCATTCCCTTACGGCCAAATGACTTAGATGGCTTGAGGTCGGTCTTTCCCCAAGGTATCTCTTTGTCAGATTAGATCGGGGCTAGGTTACGTCCCGCCGAAGCCCTTTTGCTGTGTGATAGCCCGAGACAAGCTTTCCCTTGTGACATATTTTTTTGTTTTGCAGGTCTTTGCAGATCATCATCTTTCGGGATAGCAGCAAGTCAAGAGCGTGCATCAGCCCGAGGTGGCACAAGATAAGTTTCTTCAATATCAAGCAGAGAAACCAATGAATGGATCGGTCCATTCAAGATCAAAATTTTCGGTCAGAGAGGGCCTAGTGGAAGAGATGGTCAAGCTATGGATCAGAAACAAAGTTTCCAGGTCAGGGTTATGAACCCAACATGGATTTTTACAAAAAAAATACCGATGCTTGCAGATTGTGGAACCCTCTATTAGGAGGGGTAGATTTTGAATTCTAGACTTAGTCAAGGTTGAACTCCAACATAAGAAGACACCCTGCCATTATAGTTCCCGAGTAACAACTCACAGAATCGTTGTTACCGAGAACCAGAGGACGGATGTTGATGGTGATTTCCTGACCCGAGAAGAGCAAAAGTATAAAGAGTGGTATAGAAGAGTTTCAACTTCCCGAACAAGGGGCCTAAGCCCAAGATGCATAGGCATTCGGCCCGACAAGAAGATCAAAATTAGTTTGCACTTGATGTCTGACCCGAGGTGGAAAGATGTTCAGGGAATATAAGGGAAGAAAAGGTCTCAGCACCGACCCGACCTAGTGGGACAGATCGATCATCTTAATTTGCAGTCGATCATCTCAATTTACTGGCCCGATGAAGTAGTTCGGGGTAATGGTATTATGTTCAAGTCTAGATGACGTAAGCCCTAAACGGAAGATTGGGTTTACCAAGGATTGATAGGATAGAGCAGGGCTGCGAGCTTATTGACTGACACACACAATCATGTGGGAACAGTTAGAGTATAGGCTGGCATTGTGGCATGGCATGTAGCAGTTACCAAAAGTAGCATGATTTAATGAGATTTATGTGGCAGAGAGTAGTTGTGTCAGATGACAGGTCGTAGAGGTGTCACGCGGCTGTGCTGTAATTCGTAGGGTAATTGGGGAAGAGAGCCTATGCAATAATGGCTTAGCAACGTGACAGACGTCACGAGTTGATGTAATAGTGGAATTGGATCTAGTATATAAAAATGATTGAGTGTTCATTGTAAAGGGTTGGCCAATTATTTTCTAGCAATGATAGTTGTTTCTCTACTTGTAAAAGAGTGAAAAGAGTTCTGAAATAGAGAGAGAAAAAGAGGTCGGTCAACCCTATGTGGTAATAAAGATTTCATTTTTCTTATGCCCGTGGACGTAGGTTGGATTTATTCCGCCGAACCACGTTAAATCCTTTGTTTTGTCTGTGTGACTTCTTATCTTTTGCCAAGTTTGCATTTGGTCCCCCACAAAACCAAACAATATCACGGTTGATGAAGGTTTGTTCGAGGAGTGATTTTCCTGAATATCCCTGGAATGAAAAACAACCGTCAACAATTGCAATGGTTGTAAACTGCATACGAGGTGAGGAGGAGTTAGCTTTACATTCCCATCTTTGCCAGCAGCTCTAACATTAGAAAGTTACTTAGACCTAACTGGGTTAACCTGTTACAACTAGGGGTGAGCAAAACCGATTTCGGTTCCGGTTCCGCATAGAACCGGAACCTACCCGGAAAAATTCGGTTATGCACTAAGTGGAACCGGAACCTACCCAATTAAACAGGGTACCCTATTATTCGGTTTCAATCCGGTTCCAGTCCGGTTCCGAATTACCCTATTTTAAAATATTTTAATGAAAATTACATTTTGATACGAGTCCGTAGGAAAAAACGGGGACCAAATCAGAGTGCAGAAGCTCAAGAACGAAGACAATGAAAAATATTTTAATTAAAATGAATGATAAACACTTCATCACAAGACATTAAAATTGACAAACACTACCAAAGCATACACCTTCTACTCAAGGAAAAAGTTAAGACATGCTAAAATACAATTCATGCTATATTATAATATGGAAGTCCAGTATTTGTATCACACAGCATCACAAAATGGATTTGCTTTTTGTCCAAACTTTGAGAATACTTTTGCTCTTCCAATTGAAAATACAGTTTGGCCTGCTAAAGTTGGATCAAGTGAAGAAAACAGCTTTTGAAAATATAAGCACCACAATTATGCTACCAAAAAAAAAAAAGTATTTTGTCCAGCTTACATACCAAGAGTAGAACTGATAATGCAGAGAGCGAGCACACGCAAATATAATTATTACAATATCAGAAAACACAATCTAAAAATTTAGCAACAAAGAGATGAATTAAAAGAAATATCTCAGAGCACCGAAATTTAAATCTCTAAATATTCATATAAATCTCTAAATGTTCATATAAACCGGTTCCATGGTCCGGTTCCGGTTCCGACCATTTTGGAACCGGAACATACCCGGATAAAATCGGTTCCTTCATTTTTGGAACCGGAACCTACCCGATTACAACCGGTTCCGATTCCAAACCCGAAAAATCGGTCCGGTTTCAACCGGTTCCGGGTAGAACCGGAACCGATGCTCACCCCTAATTACAAGATAATTACAAGGTCAGTCACCTTGGAACAAAAAATAGACAATGTGATGGGTATGATCCATCTTACATCTAGATCTGTATCCCGTGATGGGTAGGTAAAGTGTGTCACCAAGTCCTAATTCATAGCACAGCCAACAATAATAAGTATTGATTGATGTATTCCCACAAAGAACTGTTAACATTGACAAAAACGTCACTAAGACAATCAGTGTTGTGATACAAGCATATAACATTGGAATATGCATAATATCTTTTTAAACGAAAGAGTGTAAGATTGTAAGTCAACCATCATATCCAAATATCATAATACTACCATATATGAGCAAGCAAACAATGGTTTTGAACAATCAACCCTCTCTACATTGGCTCAAAATATGATTTTATGTCAAAAATTTAAGTTTATATATTCCCATCCAACCAATATATGTTTTCAAAGCATTAAATAATTATTGAAAAAGCTTAGCAACAAATAAATATATCTTATTACATACAAAAGCAGTAATTTTGGTAGGAAGTGTTGAAAAACAAATTAATCTTGTCATAGCTCCTAATAACTCGTACATATATGAAACTGAAGTCAATCATATATAAAATTTATTAGAGGAAAATGTAATGACCTAAATGTTAGAAGGGTAAAAATATGATGGCACTTTAGTCTTTTCATTTTATTTAGGGTTTGATATATATAAATATATATATATATATATATATTAGATGTTTTGTGGTTAGGAAGGCTATCATCATATTGTTTAATGTTGTGCATGGATTGGTGAATTGATCTTCACCTTCCACTATCGTTGTAATCATTTCTCTATTCAATAAAAGAATGTTTTGAAAATATTTGTTCGGTTCCCATCAATTGGTATCAGAGCATTCGATTCTCCACTGTGGTGTTCTGATTGTTGAAGGAAAGCTATCCGGGAAGAATAAACTGTTTAAAAAAAATAGCATAACCATGTGTTAAAAAAAAAAGAAAAATCATCCCAAAAAAATAATAATTCAGAAACCCTAATTGCTGCCACCCACCGCCACCTTCCACAGACATCATCGCCGTCGACCATGACCACCATTGGATTTAGAAGACGCCAGCGACCAGACCCAAACCGCCGTGCACGCCACCACGTCGCAACTCATTGTCGCTCCTTAACTGTTTTTGCCATCGACGATAACCACCAGAAGACTCCTTTCGCGCCAGCGACTTCATCCTGGACTCTGCTACAATAAATCGACAATTGGATCGTCAAAGCAACAACAACAGTTCGTCAGTTTAATTCTCCATTTCTTCACGTCGATCCGCCGTCTACGATAGGAATCTAAAGCTGCTGCCACCACCAACGTGATCAACAACTCTCACTCTTTCAGATTCGACCACCATTTCCCATTTCCAACCACCTATGACCTAAAATTATGTTATTTACATTTTTACCCCAAGACTTTCTATTTTTTATAATTTAGCCCATAATTAATTACAATTTAGCCCAGATCAGGTTATAATAATTGCTACGCATGACCTGCATGTATATTCAATGAATGTGATCACGCGCTATTATTCCCAAGGCTAACCTAAATTCCCTCTTCCAAGTTCCTAAGGGTTTACCGCACCTATTCTATTGTTGGCTAGATAATAAAACACATTAAGCATAGAGAATAATAAATAACCCAAGCAATACTCAAAATAATAATAAAAAAAAGATAAAATTTAAATAAATAACTGTGCTTAGGATCCATTACAACCATAAACTAATGAATTAATTACCCTAAACACAAATAATTCATTGTTACAAGCAAAGAATTCATAAATATAACTGAAAGAGATAAACAATAGAAAGAACTCATGTAGAGGTCTTCTTCTTTAATATTTAGTACTGGTTGAATATTCAGTTCTTGCCTTACTCTGGGTGTTTTCTTCTGTTTTGTGGTCTTTTCAGTATTTTTTAGGGTTTAAGACAAACTTATTCTTATATGGAGACTGTTGGGAACTTTCATTCTTAAGAAATTGGAATTCTTCTTGCATCAGGAATCGAGGACGCGTCGCGACGCGCATGGTTCTGCGTCATGACGCGGATGCTTCTGCGCAGTGTCGCGATGTGCATAGACATGCGTCGCAACGCGCAACAAAACTCGAGTTCTGATTTGAAAATACACTGGGTCGCGTCGAGACGTGTAGGGATGCTTCGTGACGCATCCTATAGGGTCTGGAAGACTACCCGTTTTCACCTCGATTTTTCACTCGATAAGTCCGACTTGATTTTATTATGATCCGGACCTACAAAATTTGCCCAAAACACATCAACAAGCTCATAAAACTTGAAATAACCCTCAAAATATAAGATAAAGGGGCGGCAAATTTAGACAATACGGCTAGGCAAGTAATTTACCATGTAGCATTATATTTTTGACACTATAAAACAAAAACCGTATGTTTTGGCCCCTCTAGGATTAAATTTTTATCATTTTAGCCCTCCCAATATTCCAAAGTATAAAAAATCACTTCGCCCAACTAGGGATGGTAAAAAAGCTCGGGCCCGGCCCGGGGTGGAAAAAGCCCGGGTCGGGCCTCAAAATCTAGGCTCGGCTCGGGCCTGGGCAAAAAACGCCCGGACTTAAAATAAATAAATAAATTTTTTATTTATAAAATATATATATTTGTATAATAAATTTTTTATTTTTATAATTTTTTTAATAAAAAATCGGGCTCGGGCCAAGCCCAAACCCGACCGGGCCGGGCTTTTCCCGGGCCCGGGCCGAATTTGTTTTTTGCCGGGCTCGGGCCTGGCGTACCAAAACCCGGCCCGAGCCCGGCCCGTTGCCATGCTTATGCCCAATACCATGTGCAGTTAAATTACGTAGCAACAAATTACCGATTAATTAGCGATTTTCTGTCAATCGCTAGACTGATCCAATATTGCAAAAACTGTCGATTTAGTTGGTGATTTTCGATGGGTTAATCAGTAATTAATCACTAATTTTTTATTTTTTATAAATCGTTCGACTTGCAGAAAGACCCATCATATTCTTCTTTTCTTTTTTCCTCTTCTTCTTTAAAGACTTTAGTCATTTTCTCTCAATTTTATAATTATTTAGTATTTTTACTATAGAGTAATGGTTTTTAATGATTTTTGTACGATATCAAGAGATGAATTTTGAAATTTTTTATTCTCATTTATGCGAAACGTCAAATTTATTATTTTTGATTAATTTATTATTAATATTTGATTATTCATTAATGCTCAAATTATTATTAAAATATTTTGTTATTGATTTTTGATTAAATTGTAAAGTGAATATCTTTGATGAGTCCTCAAGGGGCGTGATTTGGTGGTATAGGGCTCATGGTCTGACTTTGAGGTCCTGAATTCGAATTCAGGAAGTGTGTTTCTTGTAAGAGCCTGAGATAACTAAGAGTTTTACCTACTCAACTTAAGTTTGAAAGTGATGGTTTGACAGCGGATTTCCAATGATACAAAAAAAAAAAAAAAAAAAAAAAAGAATATCTTTGACGAAACCGCGTTTAAAGGGCTTTAAACCACATGTCCACTTTTGTTTTCCTGCGTTCTCTTCTTTCATTGGACCATTTGTTTTAAGAGCTTTTCCCTTCTGAGTTTTCCTCTCTCTAAATTTTGAACATTCTATAATTATTATAAGTTTTTTAATAAAAAAAAATTACATTGCAATATATTAATGTTAGGATTAAAAATTTGTTCTCTATATATTTTCTCAATCTACAAGACGATGAGTTCAAAAGCTTGATAATTTGCTTCGATTAATAAGAGAATTGAATCCCTTCTTCATTAAAAAAACCATGCAAATGAGAGATGGTTCTTGGAGTATTTAGCGAAGAAATTTACAAGAGAGAATGTATAGTATTTATATGTAGATAAAGTCTAAATTAATTTTTAACTCCTTAGATTTTTTAGTATTCGAATTCGGGTGATCAAACAAATAAAAATATTTGAAAATCTTTCGGTCAAGTTCATGGAATAAAAAATGAAATATGATAAGTTCTTGAATAATATTATCACCCCCATCGAATATGTGAAAATTTTAAATTGTGTTATCAGTTATCACCACCTATATGCTTTTATATTAGTATTTATGAACCACCAATTACTCACTTATATTCCTTGAATGAAAGTATTTTCTTTATGAGAGAGAGAGTATTACATATATCAACAAACTACGGTCCAATTATATTTTTCCATAAACACAACCCCACAGTATTACATAGTCGAATTCGGATCTAATGCTAGGTTGTTCTCAATTTCTTATACAGTGAGGCTATTTACACTCTAAAAATTTCTTTAGACATTCTATTACTCTATACACTCATATAACAAATTTAAAAATTTGAGTATTACTTTATAAACTCTTTGATATACCAAAAAAGCCCACATTTAGACTACTTAAAATTAACTAAATTTTTTTTAACTCTACAAACTCAACAAAAGTAATTGGAACAATCATTTTCTAATAAAAATCTAATTGATTAAGAAATCAATTATAAAACAAAAACATTTATATAATTCTATAAATATTAATAGTTATTGAAGATAGTTTCAATATAAGATATCATTGGAATCTTATTTGTCTCAATCCAAATACTGGATGTATCTCTAGTGCTCTCCAGAACGCATTTTTACAGAAATTCTAAACAATGGTAGCATAGTGCAAGTAGTAGCAATCAGTTTTGTTATCCTGGTGAGTTTGTGATGAATTATATTAACAACATTAACTCTAAAAGCTTGTCTATCTCTCTTGCTGCACACGGAATGTGCAGAGAAAATGGAAAAAAAAAAATTGGATTAGTTTTTAGAAGACAGACAAAACAAGCCTGTGTGGTGGAAATCTAGAACTTTAGGTGCTACCTCGGATTAGAACATGAGACCAAGAGAAACTTCTAGCCAAGCCCTTTGAAAGTAAGCTCAAGCTTCACCGGGATAGGAGCGAAAAGACACTTTTCAGATTTCAAGTAGTTGGTGTTGTATGTTATCTTTTCCAGTAATGGCAATGCTACTTATGCATTGCCATTACTGGTATCAGTAGAAGATTGTAACAAAATTTGTAGAGAGTTGAATGGGTGTACACAAAGAGTGTTCACAGAAATATTTATATTTATTAATTGTAAATTATCCTTAATAGTAATTTATGTTATCTGTATTTTAATAATAAATAATTTTATTAAAATCTGTATGTACAAAGTAATTTTTAGAGTGGGAATAGCCCCACCATTTTTTTATAATATTCTGCCACACATACATTAATTATAATAAATGATTGAGATTTAATTACATAAAAATTCTTATTTAATAATTATTCATCAAAATTTATAAAATGCTAAGCATACAACTACCTCAGCACTTAATGTTTGAATCCAATTCCTATATGCTCACCTTGAAATTGAATCCACATCTTCCCATTCAAATCTAACAAGATTTGCTAAAGTGAATATTTTATTTAAAGAAAATGGAAAAGCTAGATTCATTTCCATTATGAATTAGATTTCTTTCTTTAATTAACACATTTTTAATTCTCTTAACAATTATATTACCATCTCCTTATTGAGCGGCTCTTATTGTTCCTATGATCTACCTAAACCCTAATCAACTCTCCCCAAAAAGCCTTGATTTTCACAGTGACAATCTTTCCATGCGTTGTATACAAAACACTTTAATCTCTTCTTCATCTTCTTGTCCCCCCATTTTATTTATACTAATGTTCTCTTTTCATTCCCACTCAATAAACTTCATATAATAAAGGTCCCTATGTTACTTATTTTCTTCTATTTTAATTATTGTAATATATATATTCTAGCAAACTCATTTCTTCAATTTTTCCAATCTTACTTTGTTATAATTATTCTGTTAACATTTGATGCTATTGTGTTTGTTTGTAGGATCAGATGCAAAGGAATAACAATAATAACTCATCAGCAGCATCGAGTGTTCAATCAGCATGTGCTGCATGCAAGCATCAGAGGAAAAAATGCGGAGAAGATTGCAGATTGGCGCGATATTTTCCTGCTGACAGAAACCGAGAGTTTCAAGCTGTGCATAAAGTTTTCGGTGTCAGTAACGTGACAAAGATTGTGCATAGTGTTAATGACGAAGAGAGTAGACAAAAAGCTGTGGATTCATTAATCTGGGAGGCGTATTGGAGACAGAAGGATCCTGTTTCAGGTCCCTATGGCGAGTATAAAAGAATTGCGAAGAACTTAAGGTGTATAGAAGCCAAACCCTAATGCAGAATCACAACCAGAATCAACTGATGCAGTTACCTGGACAAGGGGGAATGATTCCATTGATGGGATGGAATAATAATAATAATATAATAATGGAACGAGTATTAGTGTTAGTGGTAATCAGCAATTGAGTTATTTTAATCATGATAATGGGAATAATTCGATTGTTGATATGGATGGTTATGGAAATTATGCTTCACATTTTGTGCAAAGTCCAAAGAATTTGAAGCAAGAAAGAGAGGTTGGTCCAGTTGTAATTCCACTGCCACATCAGCAGCAGCATTCAATCAGTAATGGGTTTAGCCAGCAGTACTACATTCCAGGTAAATTTTTTATTTTTCAAAAAAATTTGGAATCATAATCTGTATGCGGTTGATATTCATTTATATTTAAATTCTTATCTAATAACTATCAATTGTAATATGTAATAATCATTACATAGCTCAAATGATAACCGAATCAAAGTGCTTTTCAGAAAGTTATTATGAAAAATGAAAACAATGGTCAATAGAACTTTTTCTCATATTTATTAATTTGAATTTTTTTAGGTCAATTTAGTTGAACAATGGCAAGGTGAAGGGGAAGCACAGAAAGGGGCTGGGATTTTTTTCTTTTTTTTCTTTTTTATATTAATTTTGGATTAATTTTGTGCTGAAGGCTGATAATTTTGTTACTTCTTAATTGTTTGTCTTGTATGGAAATGGGAAGGCATATGATAGTAATTCTTTGTATTGAAATGGAGGAGGATTATAATTAATTGATTGTTCTTCATTGAACACATTTGATTATTCTCCCACATGAATTAAATAGTTAATGATATATTTTACATTATCAATGAAGAGGGAGATTTAATTAGTTACCCTATATTACCATATAAAGGATATGTATCCCAACAAGGCATATCAAAGAAGCACAAATTACAAACAACAAATAGTAATGAGAAGCTTATTCAGCTGTGAAAGTGCTAGAGTACTCAATTGCCATTAAGAACAAATTTGACAGTTTTATGTTGGATATTTGTTGATATTTCAAAATACATATGTCCCACAATGAAAAGAATAGAGAACTATTTTCTTTGTGTGAGATTTAAAATTAGTCACGTGTTTAAATTATTTATAAATTAGAATTAAATAAATCAATTTGCACTGGAAAATCATCTTTAGATGAGCGAAATCGAATTGTAGGATCATATTTTTTTAATCACGCCTTGAAAAAGTTAGCGGATTAATTAAATTTTTATCGGAATAACTGTTCATCGATATTAATCACAAATGATATTCATCACTACTGTTCACGAGTATTATTCACATTCATTGTTCATTATCATTGTTCATTAGTGTTGCTTACTATTTATGTTATTCATTATCTTTTCTAGTTCGCTAATGGCTATCGCTGTCTGACTTGTTTGAAATTCCAAAGAAATTGTTTTTAACTCGTATTTCTAACAATTATTGTAAAAATACATTGGATACAAACCTAACTTTGTAGGTGATCCAACTATAGATGAATATTTAGAGATTGTTAGAAAATAATGAATCTATTTTCCTTTTAGGGATGTCCAAATATTAACAATTAATTAATTAATCCAATTAATCAATCCCAATAATAATAATAATGCATAAAAATAAAAAAATATATATATATAAAGATGTGATATTTACGTGATTGGGAAAACCTTCTTATATCTAATAGACCACGTCCAAAAATAAGAATTCATTAAGAATAACAAATTACAATCTAGCTAAGACAATTTAAGTATTCTCATGACTTTGCAATTTCTTGTGAGCTCCTCTCACCATTGCAGTTCAACTTCTCAATTATTATTCTTAAAAAAATATATATATTTTAAATACGGTATCAAATGCACCACAGCTAATTGAAAATGAGAACCTTCGACGACAGGGGGGTGGCATAGTTGAAGCTTGAAATGGGAGACTTGTAATAATCTTTTTAAGCAAATAAGTGAAATCCTCTTATTTTTTAAAAATAAAAATCTCCTTTAAATTTTAAAATTCATTGAAACCCTTTGACACTAAAATATTAATAATCAAATCATACTTTTTAAGAGCAATTTTGTTTTTTTTGTTTTTTAAAAGCATCAAACTAAATTTTTGAAAGATATTGTCCTTGGAAATTGTGATTAGAGGGTTTCAATGAGTTTAAAACTTGAGAGGTTCATTTTTTTAAAAAAAAAAAAAGAAAAAGTTTCGCTCATTTTTCATAATCTTACTCAGAGCAGATTATAGTGTGCACATTTAGCTTGCAAAAATATTATCTTTGTTAAATAATATTAGGCAAAGAAGAGAATTGTAAAGATAAATTTATAATGAAATTCAATTTCTTCAACTATGAGAATTCATTTATCTCATCTCATCTAAATATTATCTTTAAAGGCAGTAGGAGTTATAGAAAGATATAAAGTTGGTGAAAGATCAAAAGTCTATAGTTATATATGCATGCTTGTGATTGCATGAAGGTTTTTACATAAATATAATGGTTGATGTACATTCATATGTAAAATTCATAACATTCATCCTTGTGTTAGAGTATATGTCCTAAAACCTGTTATGAATGTTATGGTTTAATGAGTAATATTTTGTAATACAGTGTATTATTTATTAATAAAAGACATTTGATTTCTACACATCGTTACATCCTATAACACCCCAATCCTCCCGGTGTGACCCCGGTAATCATTTGACATTCAAGATGTATTAAGTATCATAACATCATGCATGAGTGCATTGATATTCGTAAATCATTTTTAGAAAACTCGACAAATTATTTATAGTTCCGGTACGCGATTATTTTTCTATCGCGTACCAGACAACTTTTAGTATTTTGATTACAACTTGAGCTACCAATGTTCGTTTTTGGTGATCTTTATATAGTCGAAAAACTTAAATAATAATCTACAACTTTCATGTTAAATATATTTCCAAATTTTGAACAGAACTAGGTAAAATAAATGCATGTATTTCTGCTGGTACTATACAGTTTCGGGATTTATCTAGATTTGTGACATGTGTTTAATTAATATTGTTATATTATTAAAAGAAATCAACCCCCATTATATAAACACTCTACTATTAATCTTTCTCTTTCATCCTCATCTTCATTCACGTTTTCTCCTCCATGGCAAAAAGAAAAAAGAACAAATTGTCCTCCTCATTTGCACGCCAACAAGGAAAAAGGGAAGCAAATTGAAACTCTCTCATTCTAAATCAAGTAAGTAGACTTCCCTACCCCCCCTCTTTCTCATTTTCAAAAATCAAATATGTGTTCCTTCCACTATATTTTCAAACCTAGGTTAGATATAAGCTTTCATGGATTCATTTGCATATATTAGACTCTATTGAATGTTTATCGATACTATTGATGATGATTTCACATGGATTGAACAATTATTTGCTTGAAAAATCAAGAGATGACAAATAGGTCATTATGGATGAAATTTACGGAGTAAAAAGAAGTATGATTTGGGTGGTGTTAATGTGATGAAATTCATATATGTAAGGTTAAGCTAGGGTTTATATATGGGATTTATTAACTTATTAATGTTGATTATGGAAAAGGCTTGGCCGAATCTTGTAATGGATAAAGAGAATGATGACTTTTATGATTTGGCTCATGATGAATGTGAATCATGTATTAATTGGCATGTTTTATCAAATTTAGTTATAAGTTATGGTTTGATCGAATTCTAATGAATGAATGGGTTATGAAGATGATGATGAATTCTTGATCTTGGGTCAACTGAATTATTTAACTATATTAGACGCATGCTTGATTATGTTTACGTTCGGATTTTGCTTGAAATGCTCATGGTGAAGAAATGGGCACTTGGCCGAAATCATGAATAGAGGTATAGTTATTTGGTGTTTTTGGTAAACTTATTAATATAAGTTTGATGCTTAAGAAAGTAGTGATGATGCAAGTGTACTGTAGGATGTGTTAGTTTGATAAAAACTTAATTTTGAATAGAGAAAATGACATAATATTGTTAAATTGGAAGTGTTGATGATGAGTTGTTAGTATGGGTGAGGACTATGAGAGATGAGTAATGCATGTATAATTAGATAACCTAGGGTGTGTGTTTAAGTTCATGAATTATTGATGATATGTATCAAAGTATATTATATAAATAAGTTTATGAGTTATGTTGTAACTCCAAATTGATCTTTAGGCATAGTTTATGTTCATGTTCTCAATGCATGTTTTATGATAATAATTTACTAATATACTTACGTAAGTGGTTTAAGTACAAGTTATGCACGTGTGTTTCATGACTATTACTCAGTTACATATTTAAGATTAATAATTTTGTGTATATATACACTATATAATTGCGATTTATATTTTATATTCATGATTGATGCGTGTACTTTATGATTGAAATCTAAGTATAGGTCTTATCACTACAAGAATTAGACCATTTAGCGTCGAATTGTTTCGACGCCATAACTGACTATTTCGACGCAAATGATATTTAGCGTCGACAAAATTAGACGCAAAAAATGGACGATAAAATGTCGACGAAAACCACTTTTAGCGTCGAAATAATTAACTGCGACGCTAAAAAACAGTATTCTGCGTCCAATTTATTTCGACGCTAAAGTGAAATGTTCGACGCTATATTGTATATTTGGCGACGAAATATATCGACGCAAAAATTCAAACTTTTAGCGTCGAAAGGTGTCGACGCTAAAGTATATTAAAAAAGTATTATATGTAAGCTTATAGCGACCATGTTTTTTACTATTAGCGACGAAATATATCGACGTAAAAATTCAAACTTTTAGCGTCGAAAAATGTCGACGCTAAAGTATATTAAAAAAGTATTATATGTAAGCTTTATAGCGACCATGTTTGTTACTATTAGCGTCGAAATATTTCGACGCTAAAGGTCACTTTTAACTAGTCGACGCTAACATATATTTAAAAAGAAATATATGTACGCTTACAGCGGCCATTTTGTATACTATTAGCGTCGAAATATTCGACGCTAAAAGTAAATAATTTTTTTTTAAAAATTAGTAATTTACTTATTTTTTGGTCTAAAATATTTAATTTAGTTGAAAAAAAAATGTAATTAATGACGAAATATTATATTGAAATTTGTTTTAGAAAAAAGAAATATTATATTAAATCTATTTGTTCAAAATGTTTATACAAAACTAAATATAAAATTAATTGCTACTGTGATGGGGGGACGCTCGAGCCCGATGCACCATGACTCATTGAGGCCTCGAACATCTGACGGAAAGCCAGCAGTTGCTGTTCCAACTGCTCCATCTTCTTCTCGTGGTCCACCATCTTCTTCTCGTGGTCCACCGTGACCTGTTGTAGCTTCTCCTTAGTCTGCTGCAGCTCGTCTCGGGTGCTGGCTAGGTCGTCTTTGGTGGTGACTAACTCGTCTCGAAGAGAGACATTGCCCGAATTACCACTATTGCGTGCAGATGACATTGGCTTCTTACGAGTGCCAAGACCAATGTTGTAAGCTGTCTGATTCTTGAAAACCAATTGCGACAGCTGCTCATCTGGTATGGGGTCGGTCCCTGTCTCCTGAGTTTGATGTTGGAGTTCCATCATTTCGTTCTGTTTCAAAAAATAAGTTAATATTAGAATTTGAGAAAAAAATTTAACATATATAATATTAATTATTTTATTTTAAAAACTGAAACTTACATAGCAGCGTTCGGCTTCTTCATTTATCCATTTATTCTTGTCATTGTAATGCGTCACACGGAAAAAATCTGGAAATGATTGCACCTCACATGTGCTACTCTGTTATAAACATAAAATAAATTCAATATTATTCCAGATAGTAAAAACAATTAACTGTTAAATTTTACGTTAGGATATATTTACCTCAGAATGTTCGGCACGATGTTGGATAAATGGCTTCGAACCTCCACGATGGTTAAAACGCAAGTGACTTCGATTTTCCGCATTTGCGTGACATTTATCCTGTATTCACGAACACTGTAAGTACCGAAAACAAAGACAATTATAAATTTCCGTTATTTCAAAATTTACCTCGTGTTTTTTGCTCGACCAAAGCTCACATAAAAATGTCCAGTCTTGTTCCTCTATAAAATCAGGTTTGTGTTGTGGAGCATTTGAAGGTCCATGTTCGTCGAATATTGGTTTCAAGACTTTTGTTCTATAATCTTTATAACTTTTCCCCATGTGGTAGTCAATATATTGTTGGACATTCACTTGGGTCAGATCGAAGTCGAACCATTCCTACATGAAAATTCGAGTAAAAATAAGTATAAATAAAAATGTTAAATAACAAACAATATCGAAAACTTACAAGTAGCGAAGGGAATAGCTGGTTCAGTTTCGTCTCCCACTGTATCTTTCTCCAAGATACGTAGTTTTGGGGAGCTTCATATCGAGCTGTAGCTCCTATGGCTGTATTAAACGCTGAATTATGTTGTCCGACTTAAGTGTGTCCATCATCTGATATCTCTATCCGGATACGACCGTGAGCCTTAACGTACTTAGCCAACCCCAGGCCACGGGTGCATCCTCGACCCTTCACTGTACTGGACTCACCTATGCTAGCAGAGAAATCACCAGGGCCAGTTGCCCTTGCTGATGTAGATGGAGTCGCGGTAGCCCGTTTGCGATTGCCCGGTGCCATCTGCAAAAACCCGTCGCATTAGCGTCATCAAATTCCAAAATTCTTATACATATACATACATATCCATACAAGTCAATACAACTTAACAAAAGCGCTTATAACATCGAATGCTCACTTTCGTTTTCAAATTCATTCATTCATTTCACATATGCATTCATTATCCATATAATCTACGAGTTCCATCATACACGTTTTAGGGATACACAGTCACACACTCAATGGGATACATATAACCAACCACGAAGCACACAATCACACGACTTCTCATGCACACGTTCGTATGGCGTTCACGAACGCGTTCGAACGGACCAATTCCAGGGAGCTCACGTTCGTGTTGCGTTCTCAAACGCGTTCGAACGGACCAATTCCAGTGAGCTCACGTTCGTATGGCGTTCTAGAACGCGTTCGAACGGACAAATTCCAGTGAGTTCACGTTCGTATGTCGTTCTTAACGCGTTCGAACGTAAAGTGGGTGTTCGAACATATTAAAGAACGACATACGAACGTGAACTCACTGGAATTTGTCCGTTCGAACGCGTTCGAGAACGCCATACGAACGTGAGCTCACTGGAATTGGTCCGTCCGAACGCGTTTGAGAACGCCACACGAACGTGAGCTCACTGGAATTGGTCCGTATCAAACAGTTATAATTAACCAAAGAGGGCACAAATTCAAACTTAACATTATATAAATATTAACCAAAGATGATGATGATTTTGAAGACGAACAGCAGCATTTGCTGCTGTTCTTGCCCAGAATCATCATCATCTATCATCATCATCATCATCATCATCAATTTCATAAAAAAATAATTCATCATCAATTTCATCAATAATATCATCAAATTCATCCTCAAATTCATCAAATTCATCCTCATAAACAATTTTAAATCAACAAAGGAGACTTACCTGTTGATTTCCTTCGTTCGTCACTGTTGGAGAATGAGAAATGAGTTTTTGCTTCTGAGCCGAGGAAGACGAGAAGCACTGGTTTTAGGGATTTAAAAGACATTTAGCGTCGAAATAATTGACTTGTAGCGTCGCAGTAGTCGACGCTATTTGTTAGGCGGGTTATTGAAAAATTAGGGTTTTTTTTCCGGGAAATTTAAATTTTAATTAGCGTCGACATACTATATTCGACGCTAAAGTAGAGACATATAGCGTCGAAATATTGTATTCGACGCTAAATTAAAGAGATATAGCGTCGCCAATTGTATGTCGACGCTAAATGTAAGACATATAGCGTCGAATATAGTATTTCGACGCTACATAAAAATTAAATTTCCCGGAAAAAAACCCAAATTTTTCAATAACCCGCCTAACCATTAGCGTCGAAGTAATTGACATTTAGCGTCGAAGTAATCGACGCTAAATGTCCTTTACATCCCTGCAACCAGTGCTTCTCTTCTTCATCGGCTCAGAAGCAAAAAACTCATTCATAACATAGTTATACTATTAATGTGTAATAATTTCACAACGAAATTCAAGATCGACATTCCAGCACCTTCGAATGGAATTTTTTTTGCCTCATCAAGTAGTTCACTAAATAAATTTTGATCATTTCCACTTAACACTGGCATGTCGTCACTAACACTATGACCAAGTTGTGGACCTTGTAAGTCATGCAAAATATCGGCTATATCATCGTTTGCAGGTTGATTGTAACTACTGCTCCCTTCGCCGACATCAAAAAACCGTGACTGAGAATGATACTGCTCACCGTGATAAATCCACGTACGGTAAGTGGGTGATATTCCTGGCATGTATAAATGATTATGAACTTCATCTAACCGCTTCCTTTTCCTATTCAAACAATTTGCACATGGACAACGAACACGACCTTCTGCATCAATGTGTTGCTTTGCGACTTCCATAAACTCAGACACTCCATTACGATATTCAACACTCAATCTATCCAGAGAGCTCATCCAATTTCTATCCATTTCAGCAGAATACCTAAATATAATAATATAATTATTAGATATCATTTTACATTGGAATCAACATTACTAATTCAGTAATACTTAATTTAAGCATATATATATATATATATATATAAATATATATATATATATATATATATATATTTGGTTGATAAATTAATTAAATAGTTTACAGAAAAATTCTATTTTGTTAATTAATATACTTACTCTACATATATGAATCATAAATCACTAACAAACAGCATATAAACAACATATATAATCATAAAAATTGAAAATAATAAAGAAATATGAAAGAAGATTTACCTTTTCGGAAATTGATTACAATTTTATTGAAAATTTTTAGGAGAGATGTGAGGCTGTAGAGGAGAAATTCTAGATTTCAGAGGATTTTTACGAAGAGAATGAAGAAAAAACAGAGGGGGAGAAGGGGTGGCGACCTTCTGTATTTTAATCTATCTTTAGCGTCGAATTGAGTATTCGACGCTAATTGTTTCAATTTTTAGCGTCGACACCGTTTTTTCGACGCTACATGTTGCCGTTTTTAGCGTCGAAAACGTTTTTTCGACGCGATATATAAAAAATTAGCGTCGGATTTAATTTAGACGCGAAAGAATCAAGGATCTGTCGGTGGAAGCTTCATAACTCTTTAGGGTCGAAAAAATATTCAACGCTAAAAGTATTATTTTAGGCGTCGAATATTCAAAATCGACGCTAATTGTATACATTTTTAGCGTCGACACCGTTTTGTCGACGCTAAATATCAAACATATAGTGTCGAATTAAATTTAGACGCGAAAGAATCAAGGACCTGTCGGTGGAAGCTTCATAACTCTTTAGCGTCGAAAATATTTTCGACGCTAAAAGTATTATTTTTTTGCGTCGATTATTCACATTCGACTCTAATTGTTTCCTTTTTAGCGTCGAATTTAATTTAGACGCGAAAGAGTCAAGGATTTGCCGGTGGAAACTTCATACACCTTTAGCGACGATATATGTTCGACGCTAAAAGTATATTTTTGGCGTCGACTCCGTGTTTCGACGCTAAAAGTGTAATATTTGGCACCAAAAAATATTGCAATAATATAATTATTCAGCGTCGAATATTTTTCGACGCTAAAGTTATCTTTTTAGCGTCGAAATATAGTTTCGACGCCAAAACATTAATATTCTGCGTCGAATTTGTATTCCGTCGCTAAAAACATGACATATAGCGTCGACACTAATAATCGACGCTAAAACTAACTTTTAGCATCGCATAGTGTTTCGACGCTAAATATTTGGACGCTAAAAGCCATAATTCTTGTAGTGTATGTTAATAAGTTTGGTTGAAAAAGATATAAACTTATGGTTTTCATTACACATACCAACTTACGACTATTATTTATGAATGACGTTATGATCTAGGCTATAATTTCAAGTTTATAATTTCAGTCCATGCATTTTAATTTACACATGTAGCCCACGTTTTTATTTATGCTACAATTCACGTGTTCATAATTCATGTTTGTAATGTATAAGCTTACATTTAGAAGTACTGGTTATTTTTCTGTTCGGATGGCTTTCATCCAATACCTATTCTAAAATAGGTAATGAGCATTGTACAAGCATTTTATTCATAGACCGATATCCATGATAATTTCTGATTATGCGTTAGTTACTATACGAGGATGTCTTTCATGATGAAGTTCATGGATGTTATTAGTTTATAATCCATGCATGTCCTTCCGCTTATGTCCACGTTATGATTTCAAGTGTATACATTATAGATTAATATTCACACTTAGATCGTTAGTCGATAATATGATTCATACATGAATTGGTCTAGATTCAAGCCAACACGAGTTTGGGTTAGTCATAGCCACGGGTTTGGGTGGTTTGGAATAATGATGCATAATTTTCTCATGTTATATGTGTGTGTGTGTACATTAGGTTAGAATCATGTTCTTCACACTGCTTTAACATGTTTCGAATATGTTAGGTCATGCGCATGGATTGCAGTATCTGTAAAGTATCTTAAGATAAACAAGGAGGTTGTGATCTTGTATCTTGCCTTTATTTACATTTCGTGCCATATTTTCATGTCATGGTCTCACGTTTATAGTTCATGTCGAACAATTAAGTCATGATATCAGATTTACGGAGTAGTTTATACGTACACTTATAGAATCATGTTTAGGTTTGCATGCATCTCTTCCTACAATGTATTTTTAGGTTTTAAGACATGTACGTAGTTTTCAATTCATGTTATGTTATTAGACTACAATATTATTTTCATAAGTATGTTTTCATGTTTACATCAGCATCATAGTTCAAGTATCATGCTTGAATGTTTCATTCCACGTCACTATACTTTCCAAAGGTTATGCCACGTTATATATTTTTTTTACGGAAGCTTGTTTTCAATACATATTTTTCATGCTTTTAAGTTTAAGAATTTCAGTAAAGTTTTTCAAGCACAATGAAGAAAAATATTTTCAAACCACCAATATCGAGCAATCCTCTCATATTTAGCAAGATCGGGATTGCTCATGTTGCCTCATAGGGCACTGATCACCTAATAGACTTTTCATTTTCACGTACGTGTTCCCATACTTATGTAGGAATCGATTTCTTAGCGCAGCGGAAACACCTTAGGCACCCGAGATCGCACTTGAAATTTTTTTTTCTGCCATTCCCTTCACTTTGCCGAATATGACCAGCTGCATCACTGAAATTTTGCTTCTGTTTTTAACAAAAGTTCATCCCCGAAACAGTCCCTGAACAACCCTCGAATAGCGGCTCAAATCTGGACTATTTTGGACCCGAAATGCGTCCAGCTCCTTGCCTAAATCAGCCCCTATTTGCGTGAGCCACACCAGTATTTTAGGTCTAATTTTTCAGTTAAAAATAGTCATACAATAGTCTTAAAACACCCCTTAATGTTTCTCAAATTTTTTGGATTAAAACAAAATAAACCGAACCCCGAAACCTAAAACAAAGTGGCGGCATTGAGCAAAATCTGCTCACTGCCGTGAGGTGATGTACATAAGGAGAAGATGATAATTTTAGTTCGACACCAAATAGTCTTTCGTTTTATGTCTAGTTACTAACAAAATATAGTGTGGGCTATACTCACAAATTAATCTCGAAACTCTTTTAAGATTAAATTATTGTCACACAAGATTTTTCTTTGGTTTTACTTGTTCTTGTTTTTCTTCGATGCTTGAGAGAAAAAGCTTAGAACATCAAATGGTGGCTAGGATTAGAATGAGATAGTTTAGGCAAAAAGAAAATTTTATTTTCTTTATACACCTAGTGTTTTTATTTCCAAAAAAAAAAAAAAACCAAAAAATTTTCCCCTCCCTATAGCAAGAATCGACCAGGCCTAGTATATTTGTCAAAATTTTATAACATCAAATTTAATTTCCTTAATTGAAAAAGATGTTACAAAAATAAATATGCTATGACCTTTTAAAAGGGTTAACATCTAAAACCTACCAAAGGTTTCCAAAAACTTATTTTTGGAAATATTAAATTATATCTTTTTACTAAATTATAATATATATAATTTAATAAATAATAATAAACAATTATCATTTAATCATTTATTATAAAAATCATATATTAAAATTAATATATAGTTTCAAGTATGAAAAAATTTATTACTAATCATATTAATATATATATATATATATATATATATATATATATATATATAAGTATATATTGGACTATCCAATTATATTTAATCTAGTAGGTTCCAAGCTCCAATAATTCTGGAATATTAAATAAACTCTTAATTAAATATTCTGAATTATTAACTTCGGTTTATTCCACTAAAAACCCGAAGCTATACTCTCATAACCGTAGATAGATAAAATAAGCCGAACTACATCGGTGTCCATCGATTTAGTCATTACATACGGATTGGCCATTCACGAGTATCTCATAATTAAATTCGGGTCATTATGTTTTGTATACCTCTGATGAGCGGAAAATATATCAATATTTACCGCCCATTTTACTTAATATTTTGTTTAGTTTCTCGGGTTTGATGAACGTTTTGATATATTTTAGTTTATTTTACAGATAAAATAATATTGGGATTCAATGAAATCATTTAGGATGAAATATGGGTCAAATAAGGGCAAATATTGGACTTGACATATTAATTTTGGAGATTGGAAACTTGAAAGGGCATTTTAACGAAGTGCAGTTTTGGAAATTTCAGTTTTACGCATCTGTCGTATTTGGGGCATAGCATTTTACTCCGATATCGGATTAAGCTAATTCAAGTTTCAAATTAAAGAAGACTCAAAGACCTACAACTTTGGAAGACAAAATAATTTCGAATTCCGAAAATTTCATGACCACAATTGATGAAACATCCGGAAGTGTGTTATGTGTAATTATTAAAGTCATTTTCAAATCAAAAAATAAATTAATAAATAAATAATAAAAATTATCAAATCACCATCAAACATGATAGAAATTAGTGGAGCAATTAATAATGGATTTGGTTGAGTAATTAGGGGAGCAATTAATAATGGATTTGGTGGAGCATTTGATGGATGATTTGATGTAGGTAAAGTTTTACCTATAAATACCAAGCCATTTCATTTGTAAATCATACTTTCTTCTTTGAAATTCCTTAAGAATAACTAAGAAAATTGTATCTTTTTGTTTATTTATAGCTTTCAGTAATTAATTTCCACTTCGCACTTTATTTTCTTTACTTTTCAATTTTTACTTTCCGCAATTTACTTTTACGCACAATACTTTCATTTCTTTACTTTTTCAGTTTTTACTTTTCAAGTAATGAGGAGGTAACTCCCCCTTGCTGGGGTAAAAGGTAAAGCTTTTATTCTTTACTTTTCAGCAATTTAATTTTCAACAATTTACTTTTCAGCAATTTACTTTCCAGTAATTTAATTTCCAGCATTTACTTTATGTCTTTTCTTTTATTTAAGTTTCTACTACCTATAAATATGTGACGTAACTAGGCCAATTATATGGGGTTGTGATGAAATCCAATATCACCGGTTTATAAGGGGTTAAATTACAGTTTGGGTAATATAAAGGTTTATTTATTGAGCATTAATCCTAATGTTTTTTATTAGCTGACCATTAATAAAATTGAACTGGTAAACTTAAAATGAACTTGGAAAAGATATTTTAGGTTAAAGACCTTAGACTCAATAGCCCACGATCTTCCTTGAGGATATATAACCCTTTAATAGATTTCCTTACATGATAGGAATATACCTGTCGGACGGGGGTAACCATAATTGGAACTTAATCTTAATGAATTCAGATAACTTGATTAACATAGGAATATGATTAATTGGGTTATACTGGGTATTTGTATTTGACCATCGGAAGAGGCTTTTACATAATTTCGTGTTCCAGGTTAATAAACCAATATATTACACAAACGTAAAATAACCACTTCATCTTTTAAAAATGATATTGGAAAGATTCACAACCCTGGATAGTTTTATAAATTTGAATTTTCTTCAATCTACTTTCAAGCAATTTATTTACTTGTTTTAATTTTAAAGTCACCACCCAATCAAACAATCATCGTGGGATTGATACTTTTTATACTACTTGAAGATACGTGCGCTTGCGTTATATGTTAGGGTTGGTGCTCTGAGCGCCAATCCCGATCGTATTTATGTTCGATTCATGAATACGAGCAATACATTTTTCCATAATATTACTAATTTTAATGGTAGCACCTCTTGTCTGTTATATACGTATTCGATCTAATTTCGATTAGATTGATTAGATTGAAACTAATTCTGGTTAGTGATATGTATATATATTAGATAAAGACCCATGATTTACAACGTAATGCGCAGTTAAAATATAGTTTGTAATTGACATTGGGAAGTGTCACTATAAGTTGTATATCCTTAAATTAAGTTCATGGTTAAGATTTGCCGACACGGGTCGGTTAGTAAAATCTGTTAAGACCAGTATATGTCGTATATCGGACTTGGTCCAATGGTTTATCCCAATGAACCATGAGTCTTGGGAGACTCGTATAGACGTGTAGGTGCTTATTTGATAAACACTGAATGACTCGCCGAAGATTTCCTAATAGATGGTACACCAACGTCAATATAAATCTTCATGGGTTGAGTAGCATAGTGATTCTTTGACTTGAGATACCACTGTGAATATATGAGTTATCCTCCACACTTAGATGGTAGTCACGTCACCGATCTATTTAGATCATACCTCCGCATGTTCGTTGGGTGTGGACTCATGCTCATGATATCCTATGTGTATCAAGATAGGATCCGTCAGTTCTGTGTACAGAGCATAGGTAGTCCAAATGTGATTAGCAATCTGTTAAATCTATGGCCATAGTATACTTCGGAAGTGAGTTCCGAATGTTATTTAGAGATTGCTAATAGATACGTCGACATGATTATTCCTATAGAGATTTGACGTTTATATCTATATCTCTCGGATAATCCGGATACCTGTGACGGAGGGGGTTATACGTATGCAGTGACCTCGACCTGTATGTTTCAGCGAGTTTATCCATGGTCATCATAATTTACGGGTGGGTGAATTATGGACATGAAATTAGATTTCCTGACGGATATGCCTGAATCAATAAAGTCTCACTAATGAAATATACTCGTAGAGCACTACGGTAACTGTTATGAATAATACTGATTATTTATAACTCGTTTAACGGTTAAACGAAAAATACATGCAATCGGGATCTGATCGTCATTCCTGAATTAATGTGTATTTGTATTTAATATTTGATATTATTCAATACACATTAATTAAATATCAAATTGTGATATTTAACATATATCATTAATATATGTATTTGAGATATTTAATGTAAATATAATACATATATTTGAGATATTTATATTTATTATTTAATTATTAAATAATTAATTAATTAATATTACAAATATCTTTGTAATGATTTATGCTTTATTAAAGTTGGAAATGGCTTGATACCATTGGCACAAATTTTGATTTACTTTATTAAAGTTAAAGTGTTAACTTTATTTACTAAAATGTGGACTAATGAAAATTGAACAAAAAATCAATAATTGTTATTATTTTTATTGTCAATTTCGGCCATGAGGGAAATTAATTAACAAAATTATTTTGTTTTCATTTTCTATCACTTACACAAGTTTTACAAATATTTACAAAGAAAATTTTGAGAGAAAAGTGAAGGAAAAATGGAAAAACTCAATCAAAGTTTGGAATTTGTAAGTTTTTCTTAACTTTCTTCAACTAAGAAATTATTTCCATGTATCTAGGCTTCAATTTGTGATGCTTAGAATTTTCTCTACTCTTTTATGTTTGTAATTACATGGTTGTAAACTTGTTGGAAAGATGTTGCATGTGTGTATGAACAAAGTATGCTTATAAATGGTTATTAAGCATTCTTTTGATTAATTAGTAATCATGTTGTCATTCTAGAGTTGCTTAACCATTCATAAATGCCCTAGAATTTTTCTTGAGTTGTTTCATGATGGTGAGACTTGATTGGTGTGGTATTGGATTGATTAAAGTGTTTATTTTATCAATTTAGTGTAATTGCCCAATTTGAGTAATTTATGAAATTAGGGTTCTTAACCCACTCAAATTTTTGGGATTTTCATATATATGTTACAATTTGATGTATATTTGATATGTGTCAAATTTGGGATTGAGTGGATTTGATCTTGATGTGTTTTGAACAAATTGGGCCAAATTACAATTAATAAAAGTTCTGGGCTATTTTCATAATTCGGGAAAATTACTGGGCAGTTTGCGCAAATCTGAAAAAGTTTATGGTTTTGTTGCAAAATTGTAAAAATTATTTTGGGATTGATTTTGAATCAATTAAATATGTAATTGACATATTTAAAACTAAATGATTAAATTGCAAACTTTTGAGGTCTTATTGCAATTAATGATAAATCTGATTTTTCTAATAAAAATTCAGTTTTTTATTTATTGAGTAATTATAATAAATTAGTTTATTTTAATTTCCAAAGAAAAATATTTATCGGAAATTATTTCGGAGTGAAAATACGCGAAAATGGTGAAAAACGGTATTACTGGAAAACGACAGCCCAAATAGCGAACTGGTCACTGTTCGGGCAGCCTACGTATTTTCCAAATGTTTTAGGGGCTGACCTGCGCAGTCCCCATGAGCATTGGTTGGTCGGTTCGGTCGGAAATGCGGTTTTATGCTATTTTGTGTAAAACGTTTTCGTAAAAGTATCATTGTATTTCAACATTATTTATATCGTTATATGATATCGAATAAATATGTTCATGTGAAATATGAATGAATTATTAATATTGGATATTAAATAATTTATTCGTAAGTTTAAAATTTTTAACTATGATTTCACCCGAACCGCGCTCCTTCCGCCGCTCCTCCCTGTTTAGACCCCAACAAAATGATGGTATCAGAGCGAGTCTGATCATGGATGCCCGATATTAATAGCCCTTTAAAATTCAATGTTTATTTTAATTATTAATTTATACATGCATGTGTTTATTTAATTTGATTAAATAAAGTAAATCATCTTGTTTGGAAAATCCCCGATTTAAATAAGGTTTTAAGAAAGTGACTAGTATTAGGAATACTTGTTTCTTCCTCCGCCTTGTCAATACAGATGTAAATTTTTTCATGATGTTATGGCTGTGTAACGTGCCAAGCTGTGCAGTTATTGTTGAAGGTAGTTCATTTGCGTCGGTAGAACTTATATGATAAGAGACAAATTCAAGTGAAAATGGAAAAATTGAACGTGCCAAAGCTGTCAGGACTACATCGGTAGCTTGAGTTTGTCATTGACAAGTTTAACCTTGATACGCCTCCTTGTGAACGTGCCAAAGCTGTCATAACGAGAAACGATCAGGACCAAACCTAGGAGTCACAGTGAGTGTGATTGACAATGAGTTGTCTACCTAATGAATATATACGTAGGCGAGAACGTGCCAAAGCTGTGTGAGTCGAAATATATTCATGGGGTCCACTTCCCATTATGAAATTCAATTTAATTATTGAATTCTCATTTTCGTTGGGGATTACGGTATTACGTAAAGTAGTGGGATGCACTGCTAAGTTAAAAATCATTAACTTATGTTGTGTGTAATATTATGTAAATTGTCGCCCATGTTGTTCCTTATTCTATTTGTTTGATAGAATTAAACTTTTATCCACTGCATGCATATTATATATATGTTTTCTGACTTTAATTATGGTTGCAGATTTCTAGAATAGGTTCTACATTAGAATAGATATTGATATAATCCTTCTAGACATAATAATTCTTATGCAGTAAAGATTGACATGAATTGGTTCACGTCTCGAGATTTTTCACTGGCATTAAGAAAACCCCATTAGGTATTTGTTTATCTAATAATGACGTTTCTTGGCTTTAGTGACATTCAGAGGTCATATGTTAGACACTATTTGTTTTTCGATTATTTGCAATGTTGTAAATAATTTGAAAGTAAATAATAAAGCTAAAGAAAGAAAATGCGTATAGTTGTGTATAGAAAATATTGATTTTCATAATACGACAACTGTAGATATTGGATATCAGATCTCCTGTCTAGTTATTTAAAATATAGTTGAATGATTGTTTCGATATTTGATATCAGAACTTGCGACTATTGATAATTACTGGTTCTTTGTAAACATTTGTTACATATTTTAAAACCACTAGTAGTGTCATTAACGAATAGATAAACATTAAGAAAATATTTGGTTAAGTAAATAACTTAGAACATTATTTTATGAGATTTTACCACTTAAATATTGGATGCTTAATCCATATGGTGAATGATGGTCTGATATGAGATCACTCCACATATCCTTATCCATTTAACGAATATTGTATTCGGGAAAGTGACTAAATCTCATTTAACCAATGACTGTATTGGACCAGAAAATTTATTAAACTGATACATTGAATGTATGTCATTTAATGAATTGTAAATTGCTTAAGGTAGTTTTCTTTACTTCGTAACTTAGTCAATGAACTGTCGTGACTTAGTTACATGTTTCTGATGAAACACGATAGAATATTTTGACTTGTTCAAAGATATTCGATCTGAAGTGTTGAAAAATATATCTTTAAAAATTCAGGAGTCTTTGAATTGTTCAAAGAGGTTTGATATGATCAAACATATGAATTTATGGCAATTTGCTCTAAGTTTATTCGAAGAATATAATTCTTACATCAATGTTATTCTTCCACGATTCTGTATTGATGGAATTGGTTAGTGGAAGAAATCGAATCTTATATGATTTGATTCGTTTGATATTGAGTGTTACCGAATTAGTTTCAATACTGTTGGGGATATGCTCCAGTAACACTTATTCATCATTTTAATTAATGTTCCATTAGTTTCTACAGTAACATATATGATATGTATAAGTAGAAAATTCGAATCTTGAAAAGTTTAAGATTTGAATATTTCTTTTGTATAATGGTTATACAATCGATAGTACTTGCGCCTTGGAGGTACGAGTATAAGTTTGTCATTTATTTTATTTAATAGAATATTGTATTTTATTTGATAGAATATCTTTTCTACGATCTCGAGTAATAAAATTATTTATTACTTAGTGTGTAACATTAGATGTTGACTATAGTAGAAAAGACTTGACTTATTGTAGTCAAATATGGTGATAAACTATAAATGGAACTACATAATTAATAAGATGAAAATACCCTTTTATTACTTCCATATAAGTGCTATAGGATGTCAGAATCATTAGCAAAGTATTTGATACTTAATGATTTTGTTGTTTTCTTATCGAAGAAAATTATCTTATAACTTATAGTGGAAACAATATTTGATATCGATTCCGGAATTTAGCATTAGACCATAGATTAAGATTGTTCATAGCTTACTACGATCAAGTTTGGAACTTGATTGAGCTTTTATTATGAATCGTTCATAAAATGTATAAATGGTTTACGCAGCAAAAAGCACAATGAGCTTATTAAAGGTTTGACCTTTATAGTATGACAGTGAGAAAAGTTATACTCAGCAATCTATTGTAGATTCCGAGGAAACTTGTCTCTAGTCGCACTGATTGAAAAATTAGGATCTGATTGTTAATAATGATATTAAATTGTATATTTTAACTAAAGAATACAAAGTGGCGTTTCTGAATGGTTTCTTCAGATAAGAGATCCATTGTGAGTTCTTAGTTTGAAGAATTCATTTTGGAATGGCCATTGTGTTTGTATTATGCTAATATTACAATGTAGTATATTAGCTTATAGAGCCTATTGTAGACTCATATGAGCTTTCTGAAAATTTGTGTTTTCTAATTTGATATTAGTCAGATTATCTGATTTATCAAAGCATAGAGAATACATATGGGATTGAAGGGTTAGTGGGAGCGCACAAATTTCTTTCTAGTATTTTACATCATAATGACATTGTCATTATTAATGTAATAATGGGATGTTTATGAGGTAAAAATTTTTACCTCAGTCTTGTTTTCTCCATGAAAGCAGTATGAGTGGTCTCTATTATATTTGATATAAAATTTTATATAAGATATAAAACTAGAGATGTTGTGAGTACTATGTCTTGTTGTATATAGTATTTATCTTTCGTAATGATGATTCCTTTTTTCGAAAGAGATAATGATTAGAATGTCTAATTAATCTTATGCATCATATGATGATGGCATAATGAATACTATATTGAGTGCGATTAGAGATATCAATTTAATCGTAATTGTTACGAGTTATTTTGATATCCTCTGGACCATAAGATGGGTCTTGAAACATATTCTTTATTATCATTGAGATATTAAGAATGAGTTTCTAATTAATGGAGAATAAATCTGCAACCATTAGGGTCAGATTAGTTTTGAGTCTAATTATGACGTTAGACAGTCTACGTCATAAAGAGTCAGAAAAGATGCAGTGTGAGTGTCACGAATGATTCTACTGTATGAGTGGAATTAGTTGCAACTTATGAAGTATTGACTTATGAAGTTACATATTGATCTCGTAGATTAGAAGTTTGTTATTAGTGTTGTGTTTGCGGTTGTCTACATAGTATTTTGGATTTGATCCGTAAATACTTAGAAAATTTAATAGCTGAAACACAAAGTTGATATGGCATCTAATTCATATTGATGTAGAACTTAGTTTCTACAAAAATATGAATGATGCTTGCTAAGGAAAATGATTGTGTTTGTTGGACAAACTCAATATGTCATAGCGGGCTTACTTGTTGTTACCTACCTTTTGAACGTTAGGTGAGTTCCTGAGGGCCATGAGTATGTGATACACATTGGGATGTGTATATGATACTATGGATTGACACTAGAGCAAGTGGGAGAAATTGTTATGGTTGTTTCTCTGAGCGCCAATCTCGATCGTATTTATGTTCGATTCATGAATACGAGCAATACCTTTTTCCAGAATATTACTAATTTTAATGGTAGCACCTCTTGTCTGTTATATACGTATTCGATCTTATTTCGATTAAATTGATTAGATTGAAACTAATTCTGTTTAGTGATATGTATATATATATTAGATAAAGACCTCAGGATTTACAACGTAGTGCGCAGTTACAATATAGTTTGTACTTGACATTGGGAAGTGTCACTATAAGTTGTATATCCTTAAATTAAGTTCCTGGTCAAGATTTGCTGACACGGGTCGGTTAGTAAAATCTGTTGAGACCAGTACATATCGTATATCAGACTTGGTCCGATGGTTTATCCCAATGAACCATGAGTCTTGGGAGACTCGTATAGACATGTAGGTATTTATTGATAAACACTGAATGACTCACCGAAGATTTCCTAATAGATGGTACACCAACGTCAATATGAATATTCACGGGTTGAGTAGCATAGTGATTCTTTGACTTGAGATACCACAGTGGATATATGAGTTATCCTCCACACTTAGATGGCAGTACGTCACCGATCTATTTAGATCAGACCTCTGCATGTTCGTTGGGTGTGGACTCATGCTTATGATATCCTGTGTGTATCAAGATAGGATCCGTCAGTTCTGTGTACAGAGCATATGTAGTCCAAATGTGATTAGCAATCTGTTAAATCTATGACCATAGTATACTTCGGAAGTGAGTTCCGAATGTTATTTAGAGATTGCTAATGGATACGTCGACATGATTATTCCTATAGAGATTTGACGTTTATATCTATATCTTTGGGATAATCCGGATACCTGTGACGGAGGGGTTATACGTATGCAGTGACCTCGACCTGTATGTTTCAGCGAGTTTATCCATGGTCGTCGTAATTTACGGGTGGGTGAATTATGGACATGAAATTAGATTTCGTGACGGATATGCCTGAATCTATAGAGCCTCACTAATGAAATATACTTGTAGAGCACTAGGGCAACTGTTATGAATAATACTGATTATTTATAACTCGTTTAACGGTTAAACGAAAAATACATGCAATCGGGATCTGATCGTCATTCCTGAATTAATGTGTATTTGTATTTAATATTTGATATTATTCAATACACATTAATTAAATATCAAATTGTGATATTTAACATATATCATTAATATATGTATTTGAGATATTTAATGTAAATATAATACATATATTTGAGATTTTATATTTATTATTTAATTGTTTAAATAATTAATTAATATTACAAATATCTTTGTAGTGATTTATGCTTTATTAAAGTTGGAAATGGCTTGATACCATTGGCACAAATTTTGATATACTTTATTAAAGTTAAAGTGTTAACTTTATTAACTAAAATGTGGACTAATGAAAATTGAACAAAAAATCAATAATTGTTATTATTTTTATTGTCAATTTCGGCCATGAGGGAAATTAATTAACAAAATTGTTTTGTTTTTCATTTTCTATCACTTACACAAGTTTTACAAATATTTACAAAGAAAAGTTTGAGAGAAAAGTGAAGGAAAAATGGAAAAACTCAATCAAAGCTTGGAATTTGCAAGTTTTTCTTAACTTTCTTCAACTAAGAAATTGTTTCCATGTATCTAGGCTTCAATTTGTGATGCCTAGAATTTTCTCTACTCTTTTATGTATGTAATTACATGGTTGTAAACTTGTTGGAAAGATGTTGCATGTGTGTATGAGCAAAGTATGCTTATAAATCGTTATTAAGCATTCTTTTGATTAATTAGTAATCAGACCTCTGCATGTTCGGTTCGGTCGGAATATGTTTTATGCTATTTTGTGAAAAACGTTTTCGTAAAAGTTTCATTGTATTTCAACATTATTTATATCATTATATGATATCGAATAAATATGTTCATGTGAAATATGAATGAATTATTAATATTAGATATTAAATAATTTATTCGTAAGTTTAAAAATTTTAAACTACGATTTCACCCGAACCGCGCTCCTTCTGCTGCACCTCCCTGTTTAGACCCCAACATTATACGCGTGTGATTACGTGCCAGTCAAGTTTTTGGTGCCGTTGCCGGGGACTTATTTATCTTTCACTATTAATTTTGAGGTTAGATACCTTTACTTGTATTTAATTTTCTTTTTACTTATTGTTTTTGTTTTATTGTGTTTCAGGTTCTCAGACACTACATGAGACGAACCAGAAGCTTTGAACTCCAACCGCTTGACCCAGAGATTGAAATAAACATCAAACAGTTGAGAATGGAAAGACGAGAAGGCCAAGAAGCAATCATTAACATGGAAACTGGACCTTTGAACATTGCACCACCAATTACCATTCGAGACAGAACCATTCCGGTGGTTGATAGACTCATTTCTTGTATTGTACTTCCTCCCTTACCAGCAAATGCGGGTGACATCAAAACATGCATCCAGATGATTCAGCAGTCAGTACAGTTTGGCAGAAATGCAACTGAAGATCCTAATGCCCACATCAACAACTTCCTGGAAGTTTGCGGTACTTTCAATTACAACCGAGCATCTGAAGAAGCAATGAGACTACAGGTTTTTCCATATTTCCTGAAAGACATAGCTAAAGATTGACTACATTCGTTACCAGCAGGTTCCATCATAACTTGGAACACTCTAGCCACCAAATTCCTTGCAAAATACTTTCCACCAGTCAGAACTGCAAAGTTGAGGAATGACATCACATCCTTCATGCAACAAGATTCAGAATCCCTTTGCGAAGCTTGGGAAAGATTCAAATATTTACTCCGGAAATGTCCTCATCATGAGATCGCAAAGTGGCTACAAGTCCAAACCTTCTACAATGGACTTTCTGGAATAATGAGAACCACAATTGATGCTGCTGCTGGAGGAGCTTTGATGGCAAAAGGAGAAGATCAGGACTGGGACTTAATTGAAGAAATGGCAAACAACGATTCTTTATGGCCAATAGAAAGAAGCATGATCCAAAGAATTGCAGGAATTTATGAAGTTGGAGCCAACACAGCACTGAATTCCAAGCTGGATGTGATTTGCAAAAATCTGGAAACTCTTAATATAAAAGTTAATGGTGGATCCACAAGTTCACCATTTGGAGGAGTACCTGAGTCAGAATCTTACAACCAACAAGAAGAGACAGTGAACTATGTCAATAATTTAAACAGACATGTGAATAATCCATATTCCAACACCTATAACCCAGGGTGGAGGAATCACCCCAATTTTATATGGAGCAACAATTCAGGGCAAAAGAACTACCCACCATCTGGATTCCAACAACCAAATAAAAGCCAGGAGCATGAAAAAAAACCAGAAATAATAGAAGTGTTGGCCCAGTTGAAGAAGCAAGAAGCAAAATACGATGCTTTAGCAGCTATGGTTCAAAATCAAGTAGCATTGAATCTAAGCCATTCAGCCTCTATTAAAGCACTGGAAAATCAAATGGGACAACTGACCAATGCTCAGAGTTACAGACCACCAGGAAATCTTCCCAGCAACACAGAACCAAATCCAATGAACCGAGGGAAGGAGCAATGTCAAGCCATTACTTTGAAAAGCGGTACTGAAATCAACAAAGTTGTTGGAATCAATGCAACCATTGAAGAAGTTCCAAAAGATGCAGTTCCATAGATAGAGGAAAAAGAAGCAAAGGAAAAAGATCAAGAAAGAACCACTTTACCTCCACCTTTTCCTCAACGACTCCAGAAAAACAAATTGGATAAAAAGTTTGCTCGATTCTTGGAGGTGTTCAAAAGCTGCATATCAACATTCCATTTGCAGAAGCCTTGGAAGAAATGCCCAGCTATGTCAAACTCATGAAAGACATTCTTTCATGAAAATGGAGATTGGGAGATTATGAGACAGTAGCATTGACGGAGGAATACAGCACCATCATTCAGAGGAAACCTCCACCGAAGTTGAAAGATCCTGGCTTGAGTAAGGAGTCTTTAGATGATATATCGCGACGATAAAATTAAATTCTGATAATCGCGATGATAAAATTAAATTCATTAGGGATGGCTTGAGTAAGGAGTCTTTAGATGATATATCTTCGACTCTTGAGACGCATCCCAGTGGATATGTTCATATAGCCATTCCCAAAATACATACACAATTCCGAAAATAAAGACAATTTCTAAAAGACCATGTTTGCCAATTTATAAGAAAATTGGATGGGAAGTTTCTCCCTGACGCATAGACGTCATTCAAGCTGTTATATTATTGTATATATTATATCTCTTTGTCTTTTCTTAATAATTATGATTTGTTTTGTTATTTTCTCAGACAGGATCTAGGCTATTTTTTGACCTTTCACGATTTACTATTTTGCCACTAATCGTCCTTTGGAAGATACTTGTGCTATTATTACTCACCCTTTTCAGGTTCTATAAATTCTACTCAATATGGCACTCTTGAAGGCATCCAGAGCTGAAAAAAGAAACACAAAAATATGTAAGCCACTTCAAGAAGACGAGTTGTAAACATTTGTGTGTTTTGTGATACTAGTGTTGGTGTTAAATCATAATATGTAGCAGCAACACATGAATTGGGTCGAGTCATTGCTGCAAGGAATATGCACTTAGTATATGGCGGTGGCAATCTTGGACTAATGGGGATCGTTTCAAAGGTTGTACAGGATAGAGGCAGCCAAGTTCTGGGAATCATCCCAAAACCGTTGGTAGAGGTGAATCTTATTGGATCATCAAACGGCGAAGAAATAATTGTGCTAGGTATGTCTGAACGACTGGTAGAAATGATTAACCGTGCTGATGCTTTTATTGCTTTGCCAGGTGGCTTGGGCAGAATAGAGGAAATTTTTACAGTGTTATCTTACGCAAACCTGAACATACACCAGAAACCACTTGGACTGTTTAACATTGAAGGATTCTATGATTTTCTATGTGTGTTTCTTGATGATGCCCGCAGAAATGGGTTCGTGTCAAAACCTGTAAAAGAACTTATCTTTACTGTCAAAACTGCCCCGGATTTAATTGATCAAATCATAGCCTTTGAACCACAAATTGACCCCATTTTTTCCAAGATAAACTGGTCTGATGATGATCGTGGTAAGAGGCGTCGGATAAATCTGGATCTTAACCTTTAATTTTTCACTTAGGTGTAGAATTTCAGCTAACCATGTACGATTTTCTAAACTTTTCTTCTACTGTTTAAGACATTAGGGACAATGTCTCATTTAGGTTTGGGGGAATGGAATAGTTAATTTGTATCATGTTTTTATTGTTTTATTTTTAGTCTAAAATTATTCGAAAAATACAAAAAAAATTGAAAAATTTTCAAAAATCACAAAAATATTTTTTTGTTTTTATGTTTTTAATTTGATTAATCAGGTGAAATTGGTGTAAGAGATAGCTGTGTAAGGAAATTCCACTCCTGAGACGTATCTCGACCTATTTCGGAACAAGTTAATTTTTTTTTATTTCCTTTTGAATAATTTAATTTGTGAATTCTCTATAATACTGACTAAAATGAATCTCCATACATGGTAACATACAAACATGAGCTGTAATTGAAAAGTTTGTAATATTCAGTGCTCTAGTATAATTGGAGGAAGCATCTTAAAAAAGCGATGGGATAAAAAAAAGAAAAAAAATGTAAAAAAAAACGTCTGAGATCCGAGTTATTAAGTCTGTAAAGGTTTCTTAACACCTAGTGCCCTAAAACCAACTGGTTTGGGAGTCACTGGCTCAAAGCTCGTTACATGGATCGAAGATGTTGCCAAAAAATATATATATATGAAGTCTGAGTAAATAAGTCTGTAGGGATGTCTTAACACCTAGTGCCCTAAAGCCAACTGGTTTGGGAGTCACTGACCCAAAACTCGCTACGTAGATGGAAGATATTGCATATAAATAAAAAAAAAAGCAAAAATCAAAAAAAAAAAATTCAGAAAATCAGAAAAGTTATTCCATTGCTAAAAAAAAGTGTGAATTCTGATAAAACTTTAGGACAAAAATATTACTCTCTTCTCAATTGCACTTGTGACTATTGTGGGTAAAAATGAGTTAATTAATATTTTGTTGACTGTGTATATGAATGATAGTAAATATAATCGGAGAATTTACTTATTCGGTAATTCAGAAAGAAATAAAACAACTAGTAACTTGGAGTAGAAGTTTCACCTGTTTAGTCACTAACTTATTTATTCTCTTTTCTCTTGTCTTTTTGTTTTTGTGTGCATTAGTTTTACTATCTTTTTACTTTTGTAAAATATTTGTGGGTATCATTGTTGTAAACCCTCACGAGACTACAACTCGTCCACTAGGGACACCTAGGGGTTTAAAGGCATGTTGCATACGCTAAATGCAATCGTGATCCCTACGAAGGTGGCTTAGCTTAATTATTTATGTTATTTTATTTTATTGTTTTGCTCGAGGACTAGCAAAATGTTAGGTTTGGGGGTGTGATGAGCGGAAAATATATCAATATTTACCGCCATTTTTACTTAATATTTTGTTTAGTTTCTCGGGTTTGATGAACGTTTTGATATGTTTTAGTTTATTTTGCAGATAAAATAATATTGGGACTCAATTAAATCATTTAGGACGAAATTTGGGTCAAATAAGGGTAAATATTGGACTTGACATATTAATTTTGGAGATTGGAAACTTGAAATGGCGTTTTAACGAAGTGCAGTTTTGGAAATTCCAGTTTTGCGCATCTATCATAATTTGGGCATAACATTTTACTCCGATATTGGATTAAGCTGATTCAAGTTCCAGATTAAAGAAAACTCAAATATCTACAACTTTGAAAGACAAAATAATTTCGAATTCCGAAGATTTCATGACCGAAATTGATGAAACATCTGGAAGTGTGTTATGTATAATTATTAAAGTCATTTTCAAAGAAAAAAATAAATTAATAAATAAATAATAAAAATTATCAAATCACCACCAAACATGATAGAAATTAGTGGAGCAATTAATAATGGATTTGGTGGAGTAATTAGGGGAGCAATTAATAATGGATTTGGTGGAGCATTTGATGGATGATTTGATGGAGGCAAAATTTTGCCTATAAATACCAAGCCATTTCATTTGTAAATTCATACTTTCTTCTTTGAAATTCCTTAAGAATAACTAAGAAGATTGTATCTTATTTGTTTATTTATAGCTTTCAGTAATTAATTTCTACTTTCGCACTTTCTTTTCTTTACTTTTTCAGTTTTTACATTCCGCAATTTACTTTTATGCACAATATTTTCCTTTCTTTACTTTTTCAGTTTTTACTTTTCAAGCGATGAGGAGGTAACTCCCCCTTACTGGGGTAAAAAGTAAAGCTTTTATTTTTGCTATTTAGATTAATCTCACTTAATTATAATATAATAACTATTTAAAATCTGACTTAACGAGGATACCGCCATATTGGTCGGTTGGTAATTAATTATAAATTGGTTTTAACCTGACTAAGCATGGATACCGCCTGGTTGGTCGGTTGGTAATTAATTATTAATTTGACTTAATTAGGATACTGCCTATATGGTTGGTTGGTAATTATCACGCAAAGTTAATATATTATATTAAGGGAGATATCTAAAATAGTAGTAATAAAAGTGGATCATTTTACCTCAGCATTTTCTTTATTGTACTTTTACTTTATTTACTTTCAGCAATTTACTTTTCAGCAATTTACTTTCAGCAATTTACTTTTTAGCAATTTACTTTTCAGCAATTTACTTTTACTTTATTTACTTTCAGCAATTTACTTTTCAGCAATTTACTTTCAGCAATTTACTTTTCAGCAATTTACTTTTCAGCAATTTACTTTCCACTAATTTAATTTCCAGCATTTACTTTATGTCTTTTCTTTTATTTAAGTTTCTAATACTCGTAAATATGTGTCGTAACTAAGCCAGTTATCTGGGGTGTGATGAAATCCAATATCACCGGTTTATAAGGGGTTAAATTACAGTTTGGGTAATATAAAGGTTTATTTATTGAGCCTTAATCCTAATGCTTTTTATTAACTGGCCATTAATAAAATTGAACTAGTAAACTTAAAATGAACTTGGAAAATAGATTTTAGGTTAAAGACCTTAGACTCAATAGCCCACGATCTTTCTTGAGGATATATAACCCTTTAATAGATTTCCTTACATGATAAGAATATACCTGTCGGGCGGGGGTAACCATAATTGGAACTTAATCTTAATGAATTCAGATAACTTGATTAACATAGGAATATGATTAATTGGGTTATACTGGGTATTTGTATTTGACCATCGGAAGAGGCTTTTACATAATTTCGTGTTCCAGGTTAATAAACCAATATATTACACGAACGTAAAATAACCATTTCATCTTTTAAAAAAGATATTGGAAGGATTCACAACCCTGGATAGTTTTATAAATTTGAATTTTCTTCAATCTACTTTCAAGCGATTTATTTACTTGTTTTAATTTTAAAGTCACCACTCAATCAAACAATCAATCCATTAGATACTTGTAACCATTTAACTTCATAAACTGATAACAAAAAGATTTTAAATCTTCGTGGGATCGATACTTTTTATACTACTTGAACGATACGTGCGTTTGCGTTATACGCGTGTGATTACGCACCGGTCATCTAATTATTTTTATCTTAAGTACCATCGATTCTCCAATTAACGATTTATTCAGAACCATTATGAATATTAATCTTTCTATTCTTAATAGAAAGACTTGAGCGCTCTAATCGTTCAAGTATCGAATAAACCCTTAAGAAAGATACTCATCTACTTCTCGTAAGAAGAAGTGAACTATCTATCTAGGTAAGACGTCCCCGGCTACACACCAAATCATATCCCTAAAGTACGTAGCTATTGGTCGAGATTTCTCCATGAACCTCACCTTTGTAAATCAAAAGATATAGCCTGTCGTGCGGGATTTCATAGTACATTCAAGATTCATATCAATCCATATATGACCATCTAGTAGATTGAAATGAGTTTCTTTATTTAACTGATATTATAGGAAACTCATTTATATTTAGGTCCGGTCCTATATGATCACATCATATAAGGTGCCTTCATTCTCATGTCACTACATGAACAATCTCGAATCAAGGTCGCCATACAATTATAGAATGGACTACAGCTATAGATAAATCGCAAATGAAGTACCCGTTTTGTTTGCTGTCTATGGACTATTTTAGATTACTAACTTTAGACTTTAATCTTCTTGTGTATGACACTCATACACTAAGTCTGAAGGCACAAGAGTAATCTAGGGTAAACAAGATAATTTACAATATATGATATTAAACAAACACTTTTGATAAATGAATAATGCATCTTTTCATTTCATAAAATATAATTCTATTTACATTATATAAAGCTCTAGGGCATATATCCCAACAACTTATGCGATGTCAGGTTATGCTAAGTAGTTTTCATGCCCCTAGGTCATTATACTGGCGTGGATTCTTATGTTTTAGAACATGTGCGAGCCTACGCAGGGGCAAGGCCTAATCCTGGTACATCATGATCACTGTATATATATATATATATATTTCAACTTATGTTTATGGTTTTTACGAAATACAGTTTAACAGAAACATTTATAATTTTGAGATCATGTTTATGTTTTCTCAATTCAAATTTGTATTTTTCAAGTTTACGACTAAGTTTTACAGTCCACGGTTTACAATTTCTATGTTTACATTTTTAGTTCCTGAATAAGTTTTCATGATTATGCTTCCAGTTCATATACAGTGTTCATGCACGTTTTCAGTTTATGTTTTATGATGTCAAGTTCCATTGCAATATTTAAATCATAGCTTAGAGTCAAGAGATGTTTTATGTAGTTAGTTATTATGCATTATTATGTTTCAATTTCAGTTATTTTTCAAGTATTGAATAGTAATCAGTCTCAAGCATCTTGTCGGAAGAAGCAAAAAACGTGGAAGAATGAGAGGGGAAGAAGAAGAAGGAGGAAGATGAGGAGGAGAAAGAAATAGAAAAAGAAGAAGAAAAATAGAGGATAAAGCAAAGAAGAAGATAAACAACAATATAAGATTGTAGAGTATAAAGAAATCAAGAGGATTATGGTAAGATTATGTTGACCCAAATCTTGAATTCTTGATTTTGATGGTATGAATGATTTAGTGATGATAATAACATGTTTGGGGTCCCATTGGATGAGAATATAGGCATGGAGGTTGATTGTTGTGTGTTATCTGAACTTTATAAGAAACCCTAAGTCTTGAGCTAAGTAAGGAATATGAGATTATAAGATTAAAATTGGAATATAATGTGTGAAATTGATCTATGATGATGTTTTTTGTCGTGGTTGTTAGTATGAAGTGTAGTTGATGTTGTGCATTGGATGTACTTGAAGAAGCAAAACATAATCCTGGAATTCTATTTCGCGTCACGACGTAAAATGGATTTGCATCGCGACGCGAAAGAAGAAAACGATGGCACCCTTCTGGTTACTGCGCGTCACGGCGCATAGCACAAAATTTCCTAGAATCAGTTTTAAACCACCTCAGATCCGTCCTAGAATGTTAGAGGTCGCCTTATAGGTCTCATATCAGTTCGTATTCATATCTTCCCTAAAGTCAAAAGCATGATAAGCCTTGTAATTATGACGTGTAGACGTATTAGTAAGTTTAGTTAAGTTCTGAAATTTATCTTATGACTTGTAAACTTATTGAGTTTTCGATTATAGATTACCTTCAGAAACCATGGGTTACTCCAGTATAATGAAGAAAGGCTAGCGGAACTCCATATAGGTGAGTGGACCTCTTTTCTCGAACTGGTTTATTTATTAAGTTTTTATATCAGACTTACTTTCACACTTTAGGGCGATGGAATATTTTATTATTATAGTCATTTCATAAATAGTTATGATTAAGTTTTAATTAAGAAAGAAATATTTTTTTTAGAAAATTTTTTATACAGTTATGAGATTTAAAGTATGAGTTTTATGTTTTTCGGGGCATGGGGGAAAACCCACCCCAGTATGTAACTTGATACAATTTGTAATTACGGACAGATAACATGTGCACATGTAGCTGACTGGTGGATGGCGATACGTAACGCCCCCAGATCCTAGTTCAGGGCTAGGGGACGGCGATACGTAACTCCCCTAGAACCTAGTTTCAGAGCTTGGTGGGTAGCATAGATCTGCACCCTCAGTTCTAGTTCCGTGGCTTGGGGGACGGCGATACGTAACGCCCAAGACCACTAGTTTCAGGGACATGAGTGGCATGCTTTGGGGGACGGTGATACGTAACGCCCCAAAGTCATGGTGTTACATTCCTGGCTCCAGACAGGCGTATGGGGGGACGGCGATATGTAACGCCCCCATGCGTCAAGTTTTTCAGATACAGACTACTTTTCAGATTCCAGATTTTTCAGTATACAGCTTTTAGAAATCAGATTTTAGAAATAGTTTTCAGAAACATAGCTTCAAAAGTAGTTTTCAGAAGATGAGTTTTATAAAGGTGATTTCAGACACAGTAAAAGAGCTTTCATATAAATATTTCTTCTGGCACTTTGGTTTTAAAATTGCAACGTTTTGATATTAGTATTTCAAATTTTCGTCCACTCACTTAGATCGATCAAAGATTTAATCCCCCACTCCCAGTTTCCTTGTCTTGTAGGTTTCTCGGAGGACGATCTCGGGAAGACGGATACTGATGTAGTCATTAAGGTGTGGAGTCCACCTGGTCAAGTTAGAAGCAAAGTCCAGTTCAGTTAGAATTAGGAAATGACGTGTAATATATATTAGGTTTAGTAGAGGTTTCATGTTCATTACATTGTAAAAATTATTGTCGGAGTTGTATTATGTATTAATAGAGAGTATGTGTATGAAAAGTGTTATACATTCTTGAGCAGTGATTTGGGCAATGGTCCATTGCATAAGTTTTTATGAGAGATATGAATTGCAGAAGTCAGTAGTCAGAGGCTTAGGGGAATAGTACGGCCTATTCCCTGCCGGTAACATCTCCCAGATCGGGGATGTTATAGATTTACATGGGTGAGATTTGATTGGATATCATATCAATATGCTTCGTATTTTGGTGATATAATGGACTAGATGGTTGTGAACGTTTTTTTATAGGTATGGGATTCACTCTCTGTCATTGAGAAGTAGAAAATTATTCTATTGAGAATTGATTCAGATTTTAGACATATGAGCTCAACTTTCAATAATGGTTATTGAGAAATATAATGTAATATCCCAAATTTTTCAGAACTGTTCTGGAAGATTTTCGAATTGAAGATTAGAATTTGGAGCTGAATTATATTCGGAAATAAGAGCTTATGTCTTGAAAAATAGATCGGAGTATTTTAAATTGAAACTTTTTCATGTTGTAAAATGCGTGTTTTCGAGAACCGATTATGCGATTCCTGATTATATCGTTATACATATAATTGTTTTTTCTTTTGGCTATAAAAATAGCAAACGAACTCCGATTGAGCTGATTCTTGAACCATTAGACTCTTTTTTCCGAGACGAACAATTTTTATGTTGAACACTTTTTGAAATTTACATCAAAATGACTTCAGTAATATAAATTTATGAGAAAACCCCATGAAAGTGACCTAACTGCAATATTCGGGGGTCAAAATGTAATTTTCAGAAACTTTCTTATAAATACCCAATAGTTTCTGCTTATTGCGAAAATAGAAAAAGAAACCAAAATACCCCACATGACCCCTCACCCCCCAAAATCATGTCCAGCTGACTTGGTCGCGCCTGCGTGACAGGCCAGAGGGTGCGCTGGCCACCCCTCCACCTTGTGGTGTCCGACGGAAGCCCCCAGATCACCGTCACCGGCGAGAAAAATAAGAGTTAGGCACGAGTTTGGGTTTTTCGATCCCGACTCATCGTTTCAATTCTGTAACATCCGACTCCAAGAGATGTTATCGGCAGAGAATATGTCATACTATCCCCCGAGGCTCTGACCTTATGACTCTGCTCAACACTACTAATCTTATCTAATACTTAAACTCATGCATAGAGACCATTGCCCAACTTGAAAACATGGAATGCATCTCAATTACTCATACTATATACGCAACATAACTTAATATTACAATTCTGATAATGAATATTTTTAACACAATAACGTACACCACCTCTACTATACAACATGTATGAAACACGACTTACTTAGACACTGAATTCAATGCAGCTCCGACTCGACTTGGTGGACTCAAACCCTCTAGTGACTGCCATCGGTATCCGTCCTCTCGAGCTCGTCCTCCAGTACGTAAAAAATAAAAAAACTGAGAGTGGGGGGGTTAGATCGTTTAAACGACCTAATGATGGGACAATTTTAAAAAAAAAAACATGTATTAAAATGCCTTTTGAAAATGGTTCTAAAACAAAATTCATCTCAAATAATCTTTTCTAAAATATCTTTCATTATCTGAAAACTACTTTCTTTCTGGAAAATATTTTTGAAATCTGCTTTTGGTCTGTAAATCTCTGAAATTTTCATAAAATAGTTTCTTATGAAAACTCTCTGTTAAAACATATTTTCTGTAAGTCTTTCTTTGAAAATCTGTATCCGAATGTCTGCTGAAAACCTGACGCATGGGGCAGTACATATCGACATCCCGACATACGCCTCAACTAGAGCCAATGCAAATCCATGATATTGGGGTATTACGTATCGTCGTCTCCTAATGTATGCCACTATATTGTCCCTGAAACTTGGGTCTATGGGCATTACATATCGTCGTCCCCCTAGCCCTGAAATCTGGTGGTATTGGGGCATTACGTATCGCCGTCCCCCAAGCCACAAATCTGGAGCCATGGGTGCAGATTTTGTTAGTGTTCCTAGAACATGTCAAGGATCTCTAAGAGTGATTCGTGTGTGAAAATTACCAAAGAAAGTTGCGGAAAAACTTACATTGGTTGGATGATATTTAAAAACTTTTCATGGATATGTAGAAGCTCCAAGCTTTAACTTTGAATTCCAAACTCAAAGGTGAGTTTCCCTATCACCTTATTTTGATTCTTAATGTGCTAGCATTGATCAAAAATTGAAAGAAAATTTTCTCTCCAAGAGAGATCAAGTTTCGGAAATTGCAAGGAATGAGGAAGAGAGAGATTTTTGTATTTGCTATGAATAGTAACTTAGTCACACTTCCAAAGTTGACTTGGTTTAAATACTAAGTTTGTGTGTTGGAAATGGCCTGAGTGTTTCATAAGTAAATCAAGCCTTACTTTCAACAAATCAAGTTCATAAATCAAGCCCAACCATTTCCATCACATGTCCAACAAGTTTATGTAAGTGAAGTGGGTCCCACAAATTTTAAATTCCAAATTTAAGTCGGCTAACTCAACACGCAATTTCGCTTGGGCTCGGGTTCGTTTAATTCCAAACTAAACGAATTTACCGTTGCGATATAATTAAATCCAATTTAATTAAATAATAATGCCTCGTAAAATTATTAAGAAAGTCGCACACGAATTAATTCCAAATTAATTCGTTCGCTTGAATTAAAATCCAATTTAATTCTGTGTTGAAATTCGATTTCAATTAATATATCCGATATATTATTTTAGCCCAAATAAATAAATTAAATAGAAAAATCCAATTTAACTATTAAATTTATTTTATCGATTAATTCCAAATTAATCGCGCTCTCTCATCTCAACGAATTTAATCTCAGATAAATTCTTGACGCAATTAATCCCAAATTAATTCTTTCTCTGATAATTAATCCCAGGTTTAATTTTTCCGTAATTAATCCCAGTTTTATTTTCTCTCACATAATTAATCCCAGATTAATCTTATTCGAGTCAAATTCATCGGTGAATCTTCGGGAAGCGACCCAAGAGATCCCTGGATATGTTGGCAATAAATACGATCATCAGACTATCCGAACACGTGCGTACCCGGTACCACGTTCTTACCGATTTACAAGACATGATTGGCTTCTAGCAAAGCATCGTGTCTACCAAATTCTCCAGAAATATTCTTTAAAGGAATATATAATCTTTATCAGGCGTCGTATACTATGTATTGCGTATTACGATCCAGTATCAGATGTCACATGTTAGGCATAGGGCTGGAATTGTGTCTGCCCCGTATGAAGCATATATCGAATCACTAGCAACTAGTCTATATAATCGGATAATCATGACCTAGTCATATTATCCTTATGACTGCAGCACTTAAGAGTACTAATTTGTATCTTACGTGATCATCATCTCCATATGACTGAAGTGATACTTCCATCTTGACATCACACCCAATACACTACGATTCTCAGTATACCCAGAAGAGGCGTACATAGAACCTGTTAAAGCTCCGGACGACCAAAACCAAAACATATTGATTGTCGCAAGTATTAGCGATACAAGTCTCTAGTTAAGACCAAATACACCTACCCTGATTCGGATTCCCATAGACACATAGTCATACTACCAATGGGATTCTGAGGGTCTATCCAGAGCGAAGCTGTTCCCGTACCATCGGTTAACATAACCTCCTATCACACTTGCATAAGTATCCAATACTTAAATATATGACAACTATGACGTTAAGCTTCCATAATGCGCACAAGTGCAATACTAGCCTATTCCGTATTATCGATGTCCAGTCTCGATAATACTGCGACTAGGGATATTTAATTATCAAATCTTTCATTGATTATTACCATCTCATTTCTTATTAATCTGGAACTGATCATATGAACTTTTATCATTTATATATCTAAGTAATCCAATTACAAAATGATAAAAGAGCAATTCCATTTGTCACATAGTTAATTTTGTACAAGAACACCATGTTCTTTACAAAATAGTGATGCTATGGGTCATAATTATCCAACAATCCCCCACTTGGCCTATAACCAATCACTCAAGTGTCTAACGCCTGAACTATGTACAGGTCGCTCAGGCTTATACTGAGATATCGTTTTCGCCAGCGGATTTACAAGGTTATCATCTGATGCGATTTATTCGATCATCACATCACCATGATGTATGATCTCACGAATCAGATAAAATCGTCAAAGTACATACTTGGATCATTGATGAGACCGTAATTCTTTAGCCTGTGCTGTAGCCTAGCTCAGCTGCTAACAGAACTACTTCTAATCTAATTAGGAATTTTATAGATCCAAAATTCTTCTTCTGCTGCCTCAGCTGCAGCAATATAATCCGCTTTTGTTGAATCGGCAACAATATCTTGCTTGGAAGATTTCCAGCTCACTGTTCCGTTGTTCAAACAAAATATGTACCCTGATTACGACTCAAAGTTGTCTTCATTGGTTCGGAAACTTGCAACGGTGAACCCAGTTACCTCAACTTCTCATTCTCCATAAATAAGAAAGCATCTTTAGTTCGTCTAAGATACTTAAGGATGTTCTTTACATCAATCCAGTGACCATCACCTGGATCGGCCTGATTGTGACTCCATATGCTCAAAGCATATGAGACACCAGGTCGTGTACATTTTTTTCAATGTACGAGTTCTTGGAGAGTGCCAAAAACTTTTAGATTTATCCCAATATATCCTTATTCATAGAATAAGGGTTGCATCTCCCAAGTATTCCATGGAGAATTTTAATGAAAGCCAAGCTTTCACCGATTGTTAACATGGGAATGTTATTTCCAAGAAATAATACATCATCAATGTATAGGACATCCAATGTCAGTGCGCTCCCACTAACCTTCTTATATACATAAGAATCATCTTCATTTTGAATGAAACCATATTGTAATATGATCTCATCAAAACATTGGTTCCAAGAATACAATGTTTGCTTCAATCCATAAATGGATCGAATTAACTTGCAAACCTCGTTTGCATGTTTGGTATGACAAAACCATCAGCGTGTTGTACAAAACATCCTCAAAAAGGTTTCCGTTAAGGAAATAGGTTTTGACGACCATATGCCATATTTCATTATGAACTATACAGTAATAGCAAGCATTATCCGAATGGATTTAATCATGGCAACGGGTAAAAGGTTCCATCGTAATCGACACCATATTGATGACGATGCCCTTTCGCTACAAGCCTAGCTTTGTACATTTGTATGTTGTCATATATGTCTGTCTTCACCATGAAGACCTATTTACCACCAATAGGCACAATGCCTTCTGGTACATCAACCAATGTCCAAACTTGGTTGTATACATGGAATCCATTTCGAACTTCATGGCACCTTACCATATAGCAGAGTCGATACCTTGTATCGCTACCTCATACGTAGCCGTCTCATTATCCTCAATAAGATTAATATCTTTATGAGATGAGATCAGAAACTCATACCTCTAAGGTTTTTTTCTGACTCTCTCCACCTACGTGGTTCTTGTGTATTAAAAGATTGTGCAAAAGTCTCACCCCGATGACCTGTTCGTGTTCCGTGAGGGATCAATGCCTGGATAGTATCACTCTGATTTTCATCGAGTTCTACTTTCCTCCCAATTACACTGTATTTAGGAATTCCTCTTAGGAAAACAACATGGAGAGCAACAAATTTCTTTGTTCTCTTCTGAGTTGTGGAATTGGTTTCCCTAAGATAACCAATTACAAATGGGCACTTGTCCGATTTGGGTTCTAGTTTGGTACTATCCAAACGTTTAACGTATGTCTAGCATCCCCAAATCTTCAGGAATGAGAAACCCAGTTTCTTTCCTATCCATATTTAATATGGAGTATGTCCAACCGATTTGACAGAACCTTATTCAAAATAAGTATTGCACTGTTCAATGTGTATCCAGTGAAGGAATTGGTAGCTCAGTGCGACTCATTATTAACCTAACCATGTCTAACAAAGTCTGGTTTCTTCGTCCAGACACACCACTCAATTAAGGTGTTCCGGGTGGAGTCCAGTATGAAAGAATACCATACTCTTTCAAGTAATCGAGAAACTCATTGCTCAAGTATTTTCCACCACGGTTCAACCGTGACGTTTTAATACTTTTTTCGATGTTTTTCTACTTCATGTCGAAACTCTTTGAATTTATCAAAAGTTTCCGATTTGTGTTTTTTTAAGAAACACATAACCATAACGCGATGTAACATCCGTAAAGGTTATTAAGTATTTTTATCCACCTCTAGCATGGCTAGATATGGGCCTATTACGTCACCATGAACGAGGGCTAACAGCTCGGTGGTGGAACATACACCTTTACCGCTAAAAGGCGTTTTAGGCACTTTGCCTAATAAACAATATTCGTAGACGTCATATGATTTAGGATCAAATCTGTCCATGTATCCACTCTTCAAAAGAGTGGTTATACGAGTCTTGGTAATGCGTCCCAAACAACAATTTCATAAATAAGTCTCATATGATTTACTCAGTTTGAGCTTTTTATTTGTCATGTTATATGTTAGAGATTCATTTATATTCGAAATATAAATACTGTTATTCTCATCTAATGTGTATATCTAAATATCATCTTTATAAACAAAACACCAAGTGTTTTGGAACATAAAGGTATACCCGAAACATGTTAAACTAGATATAGAGATAATGTTTCTAGTCAAACTAGGTACATCATAACACTTTCCTAATTTAAGTACATGTCCAAATGGCAGTTCCAAAACTTAGGTTCCCACAGCCAAAACAACGACTCTCGTCCCATTTCTGACTCGCAAGTCGATCTCATCTGAAGCCAGTCTCCTACTAATCAGCAGATCTCGCACATCAGTACATATGTATGTACTACATTCAGTATCAAAAATCCAATTTTTAAAACTAGTAGTGGACACGTTTATTATAATAACAAACATACCTGAAGTCAGAGTCTTGCACGCCTTCACTTCCTTCATGTTTGCCTTGTCCATACGGCAGTCACACTTCCAGTGACCCCGTTTGCCACAGTTTAGGTAGACATCTTAGGATATGTCATTTGTCTTCCCATAAGACTGTGATGATTTTGCTTTTGCCATTTTCTTCACACCCTTAGAAGCCTTCGGCCAAGCCTTGGCCTTCTGGGATGTCGAAGTAAGATGCGTCTTGCACTTCTTGCCCTTTTGGAAGCTCTGGCTCTGACACTTGAGCATAGCCATTAACTCTCCAAGATTTCTCTTGGTTCATTATGAACCTGCCTCAGCATTCGGGCAGAGACTATAAGATCAAATCTATGGAAGTCTTGACCTCGTAGGTAATGCCCAGCTAACCTAGCTGTTTGATGTCAGCAATCATTTGTGACACCTAGTGCCGACAGATTTACCCTCTGACATACGCGAGCGAAAGAGCTTCTTTTGCAATTTATACTTCTGAGATCTAAGATTAGATCTGTGAAGATATTCAATTTCAACATCATACTATAATAATCCAATCCTTTGTTCTGACGACGAAATTAAGGTGTCATTGCAGCAAGCATGACAGATTGAACACTAAAGTTATTATCACGATGAGTCTTCCTAAGCTCATGCTCTACTATTTTCTCAACTCGGGCTCAGGACCGAGAGGTTTCTCTATCCAATAGAGTAACTTCTCAACTCCTAAGGACTATCATGAGATTCATTTCCAATCTGGAAAATTTACGCCGTTAAAGACATTTTCACCCAGGATTATGTCACTTAACGCTAATCCTTCAGTCATCTTGATTGTTATAGTCTAACTATCCAATCAACGATTTCGGGTACACTAAAAATGTAATGGTTCTTATAGTCCAACTATATAACCAACTACAAATTGAGTATAGTCATGTACAACCTAATTGTTCAAAGAAAGCAATATTAAATATTAGTCCAACTAATATATTTATAACAACAATAAATTAAAATAAAAGAGCGTATTGGCAAGTATTTAAACGAAATTGCAAATTTAATATTAGCCTCCCATTATTTTTTGGTGAGCCTCTAACCCTCTGTGGAGTACTCGGGAAACCTAGTTTCCTAGTGGGCTAGAATCCCGTTAAATAACACACAACCTTGACTTTGGCCAACAAGTTGTATGAAACTTAACTAGGTAGATCTCTAAGATCAATTGGATCCCATCCAATTCCTAGATCCAGTAGGTGGGCCTCCAAGTCCGAAACATATATCCAATATATGTAAATATATCCAATATATTTCCTAACCTATTTCCTCTGAATCAACTAAGCATTGGCTTTGGCTCAACAAGCTTAATGATTCCAGTTAAGCGGGACCCATTGACAGTGGGAAAGCTTCGTAATCCACGTCGATGAACCAGAAGTGACCTTGACTTTGGCCAACAAATCACAACTGCCCAAGACATGCGATATAGAAAAAAGATTTCGTGGTTCAAACACATCCGCGATGGACAATGGTCTTTACTTTGGACAACAAACCAATGCCAATCTTGGATCTTGAGAGAGAACCACTCAATGGAAGGAAAAACCCGTAATATTTGAATGAGGGTTTTTCGCGTAAATTGGCATCCAATTTATTATCTTTGATTAGGTCTCATCATACACCCTTAAACATGCATTCTAAAAGCATAATAAGGCGCAGATAAAATTAATAATGATATGCGGATGGATATATAACAAACTTTATTTATATAACAAATCTCTACATTTCCTCTCTCTCGCTAGCACTTTTCTTACTTCTACCTAATTACATAACACTAACACAAACCTCATTTACATTGAGGGGAATTGGTGAGAAGAGAAATACAAAGAGAAAAGAGGTAATAGGCTGGACACGCAGGTTCAATTTAATAAATTCTAAATTTATTACAACAATTTCTAAAATTACCCTCACCCTTTTAATATCCATCCGATATACATTATTCATACAATACATCCAAGTATTCACAAAAAGCATGTTATTCAATCAATCTAATCCAATTAATTAATCTTTGAATTAATGACCATCCAATGTTCAAAATACGATTTGATTTGCGTGAGTCCAACTCGTTTAAGAATAAATACTCAAAGTATGTATTCTTGAATTATATCGAACTATAATTTTAAATCTAATTTAAATTGTATACAATACTAATTCATATTTAATTCTAAATTAAATAATTACACTTTTAATAGTGTCTTTTAGACTTAGATTCCAAATCCAATCTTCATAGGTCTCAAAGGCCCAATTAGTATAAAATACTACTTTAATTAAAGTCCAAAGGGCTTTTAATTAATTCTTAAGGCATGGGCTTTGGCCAATATGGATCAAACCCAAATGCCAAGGCTCAATTTAGGAATCACCCATTTGCTATAAAATCAATTTAGGCCCATTAGGCCCAATTAAATTGTAAAGGCCCAATATTATATTTGGACTTTATGGAAATGGTTTTAGGCCCAATTGGATCCAACCCAATTATCTAAAACCAAACTTGGCCCAACCAAGCCCATTAAGCCCAAATACAACAATATTAGCCCAATCCAATTTAAAGACTAATTTTATTATTAACATAATATTCTAAATATATATTAATTAATTAAAGTGTAATTGCCATAATTAATTAGTTAAACCAATATTTCCAAAACATCAATTAAACTAATTAATCATGCTTTAATATCCAATTCATGTCCAACACAATTGAAGCAAAATCAATCTATACATGCTTATCATGCTCACGGTTTTTGACAAGAAATTATCACACAATTTGATTTCAATCCAATTAAATCAACATCTATCATACATTTCATGCCAACAACACATCCAATTGTCTAATTATCAAAAATTACCATGAGTAATTAAGGGTTCAAGTTTCGGCCAAGGGTAATGAATTGAGGATTTTTTATCCAATCAATTTTTTTCTCAATTCTATTGATGCACAAATCCAATTCATCATCATCCAACCACAACCAAACAACCAATTTAGGAAAATCATGCTCCAAGCAAAAAAATCCCAAATAAAGTCCATAAACCCTAAATCCAAATCAAGCTTAGATCTCACTCTGATACCATTGTTAGTGTTCCTAGAACATGCCAATGATCTCTAAGAGTGATTCGTGTGGGAAAATTACCAAAGAAAGTTGAGGAAAAACTTACATTGGTTGGATGAGATTTCAAAACTTTTCATGGATGTGTAGAAGCTCCAAGCTTTAACTTTGAATTCCAAACTCAAGGGTGAGTTTCCCTATCACATTCTTTTGACTCTTAATGTGATAGCATTGATCAAAAATTGAAAGAAAAATTTCTCTCCAAGAGAGATGAAGTTTCGGCAATTGCAATGGAGGAGAAAGAGAGATTTTTGTGTTTGCTATGAATAGTAACTTAGTCACACTTCCAAAGTTGACTTGGTTTAAATACTAAGTTTGTGTGTTGGAAATGGCTTGAGTGTTTCATAAGTAAAGCAAGCCTTACTTTCAACAAATCAAATTCATAAATCAAGCTCAACCACTTCCATCACATGTCCAACAAGTTGATGTAAGTGAAGTGAGTCCAACCACTTTTAAATTCCAAATTTAAGTCGGCTAACTCAACACGCAACTTCGCTTGGGCCCGAGTTCGTTTAATTCTGAACTAAACGAATTTACCGTTGCGACATAATTAAATCCAATTTATTTAAATAATAATACCTCGCAAAATTATTACGAAAGTCGCTCACGAATTAATTCCAAATTAATTCGTTCGCTTGAATTAAAATTCAATTTTAATTTCGTGTTGAAATTCGATTTCAATTAATATATCCGATATATTATTTTAGCCCAAATAAATAAATTAAATAGAAAAATCTAATTTCACTATTAAATTTATTTTACCGATTAATTCCAAATTAATCGTGTTATCTCTTCTCGACGAATTTAATCCTAGATAAATTCTGACGCTCTTCTCGACGAATTTAATCCTAGATAAATCTTGAAGCAATTAATCCCAGATTAATTATTCTCTGATATTAATCCCAGATTAATTCTCTTCTTCTTCTTCTTCTTCTTCTTCTTCTTCTTCTTCTGCTTCTGCTTCTTCTTCTTCTTCTTCTTCTTCTGCTTTTCTTCTGCTTCTTCTTCTGCTTCTTCTTCGTCTTCTTCTTCTTCTTCTTCTGCTTCTTCTTCTGCTTCTCCTTCTCCTGCTCCTCCTTCTCTGCTCCTTCTTCTCCTTCTGCTTCTCCTTCTCATGCTCCTCCTTCTCATGCTCCTCCTCCTCCTGCTCCTTCTTCTCCTTCTCCTTCTCCTTCTCCTTCTTCTGCTTCTTCTTCTCCTTCTCCTTCTCCTGCTTCTGCTCCTGCTTCTGCTGCTTCTTCTGCTGCTTCTTCTGCTTCTTCTTCTGCTTCTGCTTCTGCTTCTGCTTCTGCTGCTGCTCTGCTGCTTCTGCTGCTGCTTCTTCTGCTGCTTAGGAGGAGGAGGAGGAGAGGAGGAGGAGAAGGAGGAGGAGAAAGGGAGAAGGAAGAGAAGGAAGAGAAGGGGAAGAGGAGGAAGAAGAAGGAAGAAGAAGGAAGAAGAAGAAGAAGAAGAAGCTCCTCCGAATCCTCCTCCATCCTTCTATTCTTCTTCTTCTTCTTCTTATATTCTTCTCTTCTTCTCCTTCTACTTCTTCTTCTTCTTCTTCTTCTTCTTCTTCTTCTTCTTCTTCTTCTTCTTCTTCTCCTCCTCTTCTTCTTCTTCTTCTTCTTCTTTCTCTTCTTCTTCTTCTTCTTCTTGTGTATATGAGAAGTCGTGCGATGAGTTTGGTGTGCCGTGATATGCATACATGTATGTATGTTGATTGGTTGATGTTCTCGTGGTATAGCAGTTAAGCTAGTTAGGAATCCGTACAAATGGATTTCATCTCATACCTATTCTAAAATAGATAATGAGTCTCGTACGAGCATTGTATGTGTAAGCCATCCATATATGTGTGTTATTTGATTGTGTGTTTTGTGATGTATTGGTTGTTATGTGTGCTTCGTGGTTGGTTGCACGATGATTGTATGTATGTATGTGTATGATAGAACTCGTAACATATATGGGTAATGTATGCTTATGTGAAATGAATGAATAATTTGAAACATATGTGAATATCATATGTTTTAAAGCGTGTTTGTTAAGTTGTATTGGTATATATGTAGGTGTAAGAATCCTGAAATTGTGTTTGCAAGAATATAAGAGAAATGTACTATGGTATTTTTAAGTACATATGAATCCCGAATGTCAAGCTATTATAAGGTTATCATGATTAAAGAAAGTTAAAGTAAGTTTGTTTTGGTATAAAAGATAGTTTGTAATCGAATAGAAGGAAGTATATTTTCTTTATCGATTTGATGATATTTCAAAGATGTTTACATAATAAGGTATAATAAATCTGACTCCACGTCCCATATAATGGAAATGAATTCGATGTAAAATGACTTGTTCTGTGATGTTCGAGATGATACTTTGTGAGCTTTGAATATTTGGCTAATAAATCAGCATATATGAGAACCTGTCATGGTAAAGTATAAAGGATAATAAAAGTTGATAAATCTAAACTTGAAGAATTTAGTAATTCTGATAAACTGCTGATATGTTAGATTTGTTTGTTTGTTTGTTGTATATGTTTGACTTGTTTGTTGTAATACTAGTATGGTTACATACTGAGCTTTTAAAACTCACACCAAACCAGTTTGCTAGTTTTACAGGTTGCCTTTCAGATTGGTCAATCACGACAGCTTTGGAAGTCTTGCTTGAGGCGCGGATCATCCAAGCGGCAGTCACCCTCGCAAGTATCATCGGAAGAGTTTTATAGGTCTAGGACTTGTGATCAATATTTTATTCGTCGTGCTGAGCACACTGTTTGTAAATGAATTAAGTAAATGTTTTGATTCTTTATGATTTTGTGGGCACAGAGCCCTTGAGTGTTGATAGATGATGTGGGCATAGAGCCCTTAGCATATGAATTTCATGAGTTTTGTGTGGACCTGAGGTCACTTTATTTGTTTGATGTTTTCTTATATTATGTTTGATACTAGACTGTAATCCAGGTTGTCCAATTTTAGGATACATAATGTCAGATTTTCTGTAAATTTAGAGGTTTATAGAGATTAGTCAATTATGTCTCCTGCCGGTAGCATCCTGCCTCTGGTGGGGTGTTACAAGTTTGGCCCAAAATATAAAGGGGTTGAGAGTTCATTGTAAGAGGTTGGTCAATTATTTTTCTAGAAAGAGATAGTTGTATCTTCAATTGTAAAAGGGAGAAAAAGAGTTCCGAGTTAGAGAGAGAAAATGAGGTCAGTCGTACCCGAGCCAGTCATAAAAAACTTCATTTTAATTGTGCCCGTGGATGTAGGTTTGATCCATTCCGCCGAACCACATTAAATCTTCAGTTATGTCTATGTGCTTTTTGCCTGCTAAGTTTGTATTTGGTTCCTAACAAACCAAACAAATTCACAGTTGAGGGAGGTTTGTTCGAGGAGTGATTTTCTCAAATTACCCCTCGAACGAAAAAACAGCCATCAACATATATCAACAAGTAATTGAGATTTTCCAGTACACCAAGGTAAGGATTGTTCTTCCCCATTTTAAAGAATTAATATATTCAGATTGAAAAAGACTTTTAAGTTAATAAAATCAATTTATTTTTTTCTTCCGTTGCGCCACTTTGGTTACAACATATAATTACATATACATGTTTGTGATTCCATTAGTTGATGGACATCCACATATATGATTCATAACAATGGTAGTTGCGTACGAGTTTTTTATTTAGAGATTTATTTAAAAATTCATACTTGATAAATTATAAATAATAATATATGATCCGAACTTATATCCTATTAAATATGTTGGACAAATATTGTGAAAGCGCGTCGACACACGAGATTGACTTTTAAATTTTTTTTAATCTGGATAAATTTTAAAGGGTGATTACGAATAGAGACTTATGATAAAATTTTCGGAAACACTTTCTACTGTTACACGTTAATCGATTATCGGTTTATCGAGCCGACCGATCGGATAGAATAATCGAAAAACCAGATCATTTATGAAACCCGACCAACCCACTGTTACAGTAATCGATTATGTTAATTTCAATAAATTATCATTTTGCTCATAGTACGGAAAAATCCCAAAATGATTGTAAAAATTTTGAAACTTTTCCTACACATTATACACACTGCTATAGTACTCCGAGTACTGTATCAATTGCCAAAAAGTCATAATGTTAGTAAATTATGATTTTTCCATTAATGCGATTTTTCTGGAAAATTCCCAAAATATTTCTGGAACAATTTCAGAAATTTTGGGAATTTTTCTTACACATCCAATTTCATCCACAACACCTCAATTTCACAAAATCAACACTTTTGAATTAATTATACAATTAATCACATTAACATCTAATTAATTAAAAATTCATGCAATTAACAATTCAAAAAGACACCAAGGAGAGTCACCACCATAAAATTACTCTAGAACAATTCTAAATCACCATGAAGTGTCATAGGTAACTCTAAAATTGAAATTTGGTGTTTAACACCCTCATTAGGTCTTATTACACTAATTAACCTAATTAATTTTACACATAGAAATCTAAGCTAACTAATTTGGTTTCTAGTATTCCATACACATCAAACAAGTATGGATTGGAACTACATATCATGTATCTAATAAGGAACTAATTGTAAAAAATTTACAACATAAAGCATAATAAAAATTACTCTAATTTCCTTGCAAGTATTTGTTTAAGCTCCTAAGAAATCCATCTATGCTTCCAATTTGATTCTTAAATCAACTAAATTAAAAATCCTTATTTTTGCCCTCTCTTGAACCCTTTCAGGCTTATAAATGTTTTTAAAGCCATGGCCGAAAATCATGCTTATATATAGGGATGGGTAATTTTTTCATTTTGAAATTTTGATATATATAGCTAATATTAAGCCAAATTATATTATAAATACATGACTAATATTTTTCCATGCATAAAGCTTATCATTAATTTATTAATTAATTAAGTAACGAATATTCTAAAAATATTCTTTAATAAATAATTATTAAATTAATTAACCTTTAATTAATTAAATAATTATTTATTTGACATGTGTTAAAATTCTAATGTGTATCTAATCAAATTATGTATCATAAACAAATACACATTAGATGCAAAAAATACCCTGACATGTGTAACATTACGAATAATCCATATTTCTCATAATTAATTGCATTACGAATAATCCATATATCTGTCACGAAACACATTTCGTTTCCATTATTTACCCACTCACAAATTATAATGATCACGGATAATCACGTTGAACCATATTAGAAGAGGCATGTCGTATAGTCATCTCGTCATATACTATCCGAATTGTACCAAAGATGTAGATGAAAAAATCAATTTTTCGTAATGTACAATTCATATATATATGTCATGACATATGTCACATCCCAGATTATTTAGGAAATGACTGGCATGAGACAGTGATACTATCTCCATAAGCCTTTCACATGAACATAGATAACGTGACATGATATATAAATGGACTGTCTGATTTTGAATACATACATGGCTGATATATAAAAATGCATAAATTTCAAGAAATATTTTTAATGCAGCATAATCTACACGTGAACACATCATTCGGCTCGTGGCTATCATGAAAAATATGTAAACAAATGGACCTTCGACACCGTGCTTTTTAATTATTACAGTTGGTATCCATCTTCTCCAAAGCTTGTTCTTTGCATGCATGTGGTCTTAAGTTCAAAGCTACAAGTGGAAGAGTAAGCGTATGAACGATCAATGGAGTGAATATTGAAAATTTAAGCCTAAGTTAACATAACCTTGTTGGACAATTATGACTCATAGCATCACTATTTGTAAAAGACATCGTGGTTTTTGTACAAATTAACTATGTGACATGGAAATTGCATTTTATCATTTTGTATTTGATTACCTTAATATATATAAATGATAAAAGTCCTTATGATTAGTTCCGGATTATAAGATATGAGACAGTATCAATCCATAACGGTTTAATAATTAAATATTCATAGTCATAGTATTATCGAGACTAGACATCTATAATACGGAATAGACTAGTATTGCACTTGTGCGTGTTATGGAAGCATAACGGCATAGTTATCATATATTTAAGTATTGGATACTTATGAAAGTGTGATAGGAGGTTGTGTTTACCGATAGTACGGAAACAGCTTCGCTCTGGATAGACCCCACAGAATCCCATTGGTAGTATGACTATGTGTCTATGGGAATCCGAATCAAGGTAGGTGTATTTGGTCTTAACTTGAGACTTGCATCGCTAGTACTTGCGACAATCAATACGCTTTGGTTTTGATCGTCCAGGACTTTAACAGGTTCTATGTACGCCTCTTCTAGGTTTATTGAGAATCGTAGTGTATTAGGTGTGATGTCAAGACGGAAGTATCACTTCAGTCATATGGAGATGATGATCACGCAGGGATACAGAACTGGTACTCTAATGGATTGCAACCATCGGGATAATATGACAAGGTCATGATTATCCGATTAAAGAGACAAGTTTCTTGTAATCCGATATATGCTTCGTACGGGGCAGACACTATTCCAGCCTCAGGCCTTGCATGTGACATCCGATACTAGATCGTAATACGCAATACTACATATACTACGTCTGATATAGATTATATATTCCTTTAAGAATATTTCTGGAGAGTTGGGTAGGCACGGTGCTTTGCTAGAAGCCAACCATGTCTCGTAAATCGCTAAAAACATGGTACGGGATACGCACATGTTTGGATAGTCCGACGACCAGATTTACTGCCAACATATCCAGAGATCTCATGGGTCGCTTCCCGAAGATTCACCGATGACGTATGATTCGAACATAATTAATCTGGGATTAATTACGGAGAGATTTTATCTAGGATAAAATACTATTTGAAGAGAGAGAACGATTAATTTGGAATTAATCGATAAAATAATATATTTGATATATTATATGAAATTAGATTTCACAACGGAATTAAAATTGGATTTTAATTCGAGCGAACGAATTAATTTAGAATTAATTCGCGAGCGACGTGAATAGTAATTTTTCTAGGAATAATTATTTAATTAAATTTGATTTCATTATATCGTAAAGGAAAATTTGTTAATTCGGAATTAGCGAACCCGAGCCCGGGAGTGTTTGCGGCCCCACTCGGATTTTGAATTTAGTGGGGCCCACATGTCACATCACAAGTCACTTCACTTGTTATTCATTCACTTTTTGATGATGGAAGTAAGTAATGATTTGTTGATAACTTACCAAACACTCAACCTTTTAAATGATTAAAGACTTTTACATAAACTTGGTTTTGGTATATCTTTATTTTTTATTTTAGAAATCATTTACACAAGTAAAAACAACTTCATCGCTCTCTCTCTCCCTCACGGCAATTGCTCCATTTTCTCTCTAAAATTTGGCTTGGCCTAATTCAAGAAGAAGAGAAGAAAAATTGTGGCAACTTTTCTAAGTGCTAGCACACCAAAGGAATCATATCAAGGTGTTAGGGAAACCAATCCCTTGAGCTTGGAATCAATATCAAATCTGGAGCTTGGATTCAACATTCAAAGAGGAGCTTGGAGGAGCATCTCAAAGGCAATTTTTTTGTAATCAACGCATCATATATCCGATCAAAGTGAGTTTATTTCCGCTATTCTCCTTTATGTATTCACATGTTTTATGCTTGAATTGATCTTGGGAACCCTTAGAAACCCAACAATGGTATGAGAGCCTATTTGAGCATGAAATATGATTAGGGTTTATATACTAAAATTTGGGTAAATGTGATTTGAGCATGATTTAACCAAATTTTATTTAAGTATGCTTGTATATGGATAACTTGGAGTTATATATGATCAAATTGATGAAAAACTAATTGGATTAATTTTTCCCAATTTGGGTATGTTGGCCGAATGTAATGGATAAAACCCTAGGTTATGGTGATTTTGTTTTTAAGACCATTGGATGTGTTTAAAAACTTGGGATATATTGATTTATGATTTAATTGGATTAAAATCAAAATCGGATATAAAATCCTTACAACTGCCGTGACCAAAAAAAGCATGAAAATGAGTTGATTTTGATTCAATAATGTTGGACATGTGTTGAAAATATTAATGCATAATTTATTGATTAAATTAGTATTTTGGAAATATTAATTTAGATAATTAATTAGTGTGTAACATCCCGCCTAAGCCAGGATGCTACCGGCACGAGACAGGCTAATCTGCCTCCATACGCCTGACTCTGACGAAAATTCGGCATGACCTTTGCTAAAAGTCATGAAACCTGGATCAAGTCAAGCACCTCAATACAACCTATAGGGCCCGACACAAATAATATACACTAAATTAGTAAACTCAAGCCATAATACAACCGGGCTCCATGCCCGAAAAATACGTATAAACAACAAACTTTTTCAAACTTTAAACTTATACAACTAAACTTATAAACAACTCAATTACTTTACAAATAAACTCATAAACAACTTGAATCTTATCCACCCAAGACCTGGTGACTGGCTGACTGCAACGCTGCTATCCCGCTCCTCAAGCTCTGTTGTCTGTGGTTGACCGATCAGGACACCAACATGTAAAACTCAAACACTGTTGTGGTGTGAGTCATAAGACTCAGTAAGTAACTATGCTCATTCCTGAGCATCAAACACATGCAAAGTCTGAATTCCTTTTCTGTTTTAACCTGGGCTGTCTATGTGATCATGCAAATATTACAAAGTCTGATCTAACCATATTACATTTATCCACTTTACTTCCATACTTTTTGCTACAAGTCTTTCTAACCATTCGAACATAAACTTAAAATCCTGTTTCCTGCACACACTCAACTTCCATTACTTTATTCACTAGGATAAATCTTACCATGTTTCCGCTGCGCTACTCTAATATCTTTCTATTTTCTTATAAACTCTATAGTCATTCAGTTCAGGTAATTATTATAACTTTCTTTCTTCCTTATTTTGAAATATCATCAAATCGGTCATTATAAAATATTATTTCTATCTCAAACAATCAGTACACCATCAAATCATTATGCACCAGTGTTTCATAAATTGATCCTCCTATGTACACATACCACACACACGAGTGCTAATCATATATACAAATATATGCAACATGCTATTATGTATTAATGCCAACTACATGCTCTTCAAATGATATCCAGATTATATGCTTTATATGCGTGATTAGAAGATTATTGTGTACTCTAGTATACCAGGTTTATATGAACTATTACGTTAAAGCTTTTTCTGAAACACTTACATATGAATATACTAATGCTATTATGCTTTGATATCAACTAATGCATCTCAAATGATTACTAAATAAATTAGTCATATGCATGACTTGAAAACATACTATATACTACTTTAACATTTGCTATATTTTTAGAAAATGCTTTTTGAAAACCATTTCTGAATAACTCTTTTCTGAAAGCTTCTTTCTGAAAACTCTTTGCTGAAAACTTTACTTGAAAACTGATTTCTCCTTTAAAATTCTGAATCTCTTATAAAACTGATGTTTTTGGAAACTATTTCTAAAATCTATTTTCTGAAAACTGTTTACTAAAATCTGACTTTTGAAAACTATATACTGATGATTTGAAAACTGTGTACTGAAAACAGCTCTACGTTCAGGACCATAACGCAACTGGACATCTCTCTACACCCAGGACCATAACTAAACTGGGTGTACTCGATGCCCGAGACCATAACTCAACTGGGCATCTCTGAAAATCATGATTTCGGGACCCTGTAGCCCCTAGTCCTGCTCGAGGATCTGAGAGTGTCCCCTCAGTCCTCCACATGTGCACATGCGT